>JANBXA010000132.1:7290000-7345000 GCA_030556225.1 Cricetiscus sungorus
TAAATGTCTAAAACAAGGAGAATGATTAGATCTAAAGCAGTCAAAAAAATCAACAACATTGTGAAAGAATTTGATGGATCTCTGTATTTAGTGATGCAAAAATGACATTAATTAAATTTTCTTGAACAGATTGTTTTTGACTTGGTAACCTTTTATAAAGTGTGGTCTTTAAGCAAATGTCAATAGAGTGTTTGGCTATAATCTTCTTCTAAACTGGACAGAAACTGTGCTGATTCTACTGGAAGTATCAGGTTTTTATTCCTGTGTGTATAAACTCTCAGATAGTAATTGTGCTGAAATGGAGCCAGTGGGATAAAATGTTTTATCTTTGATTAACATGGTATGAGGAAAGTAGTAGCTTTTGGAGCCTGTTTTTGTTTGAAATGTCTACTAGCAATTTTGTTCTAGGATTAAAGGAGTGTATGCTTTCATTTCTGACCTCAACTCAGATGATTGTGCAATTACAGTGCCGTCTTTCTGGATTACCATCTGGATTATCAGGGGCTTTCGGGTGAGGTTGTGTTGGGCATTACATCTCGACTTGCAGAATGAACAAAAAGATATTGTTACTGATTCCATGAAAACAGTCTGAATCATTCAGAAAGATGTGGAGAAGAGTATTTCTATAGTGTGAAGCCAGAGAAAATGGCAACCTGCCAAAGCTAGGTGCAAGCTCTTGTTACATGAAAGGGTTGGGCCTGTTCTCATTTCTTCTTGAAATGGCTTAATTGGTGTCAGCACCCCAGGGATAAAGGCCTCTAACACTGAAATCCACACGATTCACCCTGTCTCTGCTCAGTGTAGGAAAACTGGTAACAACTGGTGGTGAATGAGGAGTGAACGGTGCTGTAACAATACTCGATGATGTTTGGGATGACAGAAATTAATACGCACTTGCTTGAAGAAAGCAATGATTAATGGCAGTGAGCACGGGAACGCCGTTCCTCCTTTTACTCCACTTTGATGGGGATTGAAAAGCAAAAGCCTGTTTTCATTCTTTGTAGAAAGCAGAGGTCACACAGAGCACATTATAGCAATTTTTCCTCTCTGGTTTTTTTATTTCATAAATATTATGATAAGCATAGATTAGATGGATTTTTTATGAAAGCTTAAAAGAATATTTTATGTCATTTGAACATTGTTGTTTATGCATAAAGAAATCACACATTCTTCTTTTCCCTTGTTAGATCATTTCCTTTCATGTCAGAATAATTAGTATAATTAAGAATTAAAAACGCTCACAAACACACAGTTGCGTTAATACTGCATACCATGTTATGGTAGGAATTAAAGAGCTTAGTTTTCTAGAGACTGTTAGGACAGGGTGGGACAAGAGTGCTGAAGGGGCTTTCACCTTTCTCCCTGCCCCTCCCCCCCAGTTTTTCCTCAGTGAATGTTTGACGTAAATATATTTTGCAAGGTACTTGCACTTGTCAGCAGCTTTCTTAGCCATTTGATAAAGATTCTTTATTCTACAAGAAAGCCTGAAATAACAGAACTGTACTTTGGATAATGAATTCTTCATCTGTGGAGAACTTTAAAACAAAGTACAGTGTTGGCATTTTTTTCTTTTGAGTGAGAAGGCTGATATATCTTTTGGAGCCGACAGGAAGACATAAATTAATAGAGTTCTGGAGTTCAGTTTCTCATTAATAATCCATTTTGTCATGGTTCTTGGCATTGTCAGGCTAGTAGCTGGTTCATATCTTGCTGAGGGATAAAAGCAGATTCTGTCTAAAGGCACAGAGCAGGAATAAAGAGTTTATCGCCTTTGGGGAACTACATGCTATAAGAAAAAACACTGTTTAGCAAAAAGTTTCAGTTTTTGCTTAGAAATACACTGTACATTTCCCTGGGTAAAGCTTTTAAGATTTGAAAATGGTGCTGAGAACCCTGGAATATTATAGTTTTATATCATTGCTTAGAGTTGCCTTTGCTGACGGTTTGCAATGCTTTACTTTTCAGGGACAGCTTTGGTAAAGTTAATACTATTTTGTTTTTTATTTTGAGAACTCTATATATGATCATATGATGGTTCAGAAACAAAGGCAGAAAAGCCACTGTTCCTTCCTTTCTGTTGATTATCAAAGTAGTCTGTGATCACAGCCTGTGTTCTAGGCATGGGATCGGGGGTACTTTGAAGGCTGTTGTTTTAAATCTTCTGAAACTTAGTAGAAGAGTAATTGTTTGATAATCTGATGATCCTAGATTTATTTATTTATTTTGAGTCAGGGTCTCAGTATATAGTCCTGCCTCTGCTGAAATTTACTCTGTAGACCAGGCTGGCTTCAAACTCATAGCTATCTGCCTCTGCCCTCTGAGTGTTGGGATCAAAGGTGTGCAAACCATGCTCTGCTAGTTACCTGTTTTTATAAAGGCTTCAGAAACATTCAACATTAACCCTGGCCTTGGTTACAGAATTTCTAAATGGTACCATTCAAATATAAACTTCTGTTTATATTTTGGAGAACTTAGTTCTTATAAAGATTGAAATACTATAGACTACCATAGATGCTCTTTCCTGATGATGAGATCGATGACTAACTTATCCACCAACATGGAGCCCTCATCTAGTAGCTGATGGAAACAGAAGCAAACACCCACAACTAAACACTGAGCAGAACTGGAATTCAGATTCAGAGAGGGAGGACAAGACTAGGCTGCAGAAACACATAGAGGCAGCTGACCTGAACAAGGAGGAGCTAACGGGCCCCCCAGACTGATAGCTGGGAATCCAGCATGGGACTGACTCAGACCCTCCTGAACATGGGTCTCAGCTAGAAGGCCTGAGAAGTCTAAGGGACCTCAGACAGTGGAACCAGGATGAATTCCTGGTGCACAAAAGGACTTTGGAGGCGCATCCCCCATGGAGGGATACTCCCTTAACCTAGAGACAGGAGAGAAGTCCTAGTCCCTACTCCAAATGACTTGACAGATGTAGATGACTCCTCCTGAAGGGCATCACCCTACATGTGGAGTGGGAGGGGATGGGAGGGGAAGGTGGTTGGGGGGCATGAGAGGGTAGGAGAGAGGGAAAGAGGGAGGGAGAGGGAACTGGGATCAATATGTAAAATAAAAATAAAAAAAGAAAAAACATGAAAAAAATTATTTGGGGCGAAAAAAAGAGATTGAAATACTATACCCTTTCTGATACCTGAAGGTGTGATCAAAAGCTGTCTTAGTGCCAGGAAGCTAGCTGAAGGAGAAGGGTGTGCATGATACAAGTTGTCTTGTCTTCTTGTGTTTCAGAGCATTTTTATCATGTATCCTGTAAGCCTTCTAAAACAGGCATGCTTAGAAATAGACAAATGAAGAATGTTTTATCTTTAAACCTAGATTTTATGATGTAGTTCTCAGCTAGCCCTACTCTTTTTGTTTGTTCATTTGTGGGGTGTGCAGTCAAAAGTGTTTACTGAGATAGCCAGAGACGAGAAGGGGATGGAGGAAAAGAGTGTTGCATTATTAGCTAATGGAGAGAATAGGAGAGGTTTTACTTATTCTACTTGAGGGGCTTGTTCTTGTCAATAATTAGTAAATCTTGATGTTTTCTGAGTCATTAAAGTTCACAATTAGATAAAATTAGGCAAAGTTAATACTTACAAGTAGTGTGCTATAAAGATTCACTTAGGTATAGAGAGGCTTTTTTCTTTTTCCCTTTCATCATTCTCTCTGGGACTGTAAGCATTTAGAAGCCAAAGTCTTTTTGTCATCTCTCTCTTACTCTGTACACACACACACACACACACACACACACACACACACACACACACACACACACACACTGCTGAATGCAATGAATCTGTACATCATCTTCTAATTCTTTGTGATGGTTGACTTTTGTCAACTTGACACAAAACTAGATATCCCTGGAAAGGGGGAATCTTAATTTAGAAAATGGCTTCATAATATTGGTCTGTAGGCTAGTATGTATGGCATTTCTTGGTTTGATTGATGTGAAAGGTCCCAGCCCAACAGGGACAATGCCACCCCTGAATAAGTAGTGCGGGGTATCTAAGAAAGCTAGTTAAGTAAGTTAATAAGCAGAATTTCTTCATGGCTTCTGCTTTAGCTCCTGCCTTGATTTCCTGCCCTGATTTTTCTCAGTGATGGACTGTTACCTGAAAGTGTAAGCTGACATGAACTGTTTCCTCCTTAGGTTGCTTTTGGTCATGGTGTTTCATCACAGAGATAGAAACTCTAAGCAAGACATCTTCCATTTAGAAATTTATCTTAATTATATCAGCTACGGTATATAAGGAAAAAACTGCCAAAGTTTCTTACTTAGATGTTAGGTAATTTATATGTAAATTATTTATAAAAGTAATTTATATGTATTACCATTGTCGTGGTTATCATTAATGGTAATATTCTAAAAGAAAAACTGTGTTGAAAACTAGTAACAAGCATTTGCTTTAATTTACCTTTAAAATTTTTACTTTAAAACTAAGTATGATAAAGCAATATATTTCAGAGGTAGAAAAATTCATGTTCCTAAAAGGAAGTTTGAATTATGATGTAAGACATGTTTCTCTGTAGAGTTGGAAAGGATATTTGTTTTAGTACATGATAATGAAATCTTAAAGAGTAGATTTTGACAAGAGACATTTTGCTGACATAGAATATTTTGTTCATTTTGACTCTCAAATAAGTTCATCTGTCATAATGATTGATTTATATTCATTTTGCACTGTACAGTTTTGTGCCTGAGTTTTCAATCTATAAACTATAGAAATCTCTGTTTAGATTAATGATAAATTAAATAATTAACCTCAAAGGTGACTGATTGGTCACATGTTTTTGACTAGTTCAAAGATTAGCCCAGGATTAGTTAAATCAAAAGGTACTACAATCATGAGTTATTTTCAATAATTTTAAATAGTATGATCAGATACACAGAATATGGTAACATATCATTTCCTAGTTTGAACTGGGCACTTGTTTGTTGCTTGTCAAGTGAAGAGCATGGGAAATCAAATCTGCATGTACTTGCTTTGTTAGTTGTAATTGTTAGAGCTTTTGGGTCCTCCCCCCAACTTAAAAAAAAATACCCTAAATATTTATACTCTAGAGCCATGGGAATGGTAGATTTCAGAATGGCTGTACTGAAAACCAGTACAGGTGACTAGTGAGTGATTAATACTAAGTGGAGAATTACAGCAGCTCTGAAGATTGGGTGAATGTCAGTCTAGTTAAAACCGTTAAACTCTTTGCCAAGGATTTTGCTTTGTGGAACTATTAAGATGTGGAAAGCTCACAACTATTTGATAAATATTTTTTCCCTTCTTTATTGCAAAAAATTATGTTATTCAGATATTCTTGATTTTCTTCTGTGCCATCATCAATAAATTGCTCATCCTGACAGTTCTGTATTTCTAGAAAACTGTGTGTACTTAGAAAGGGTTGAGTAAAATTTCAGGGAGTTAATGGATACCTAGAACATCATTAACAAATCTCTCCTGGAGATACCAGACTTCAGGTTCTGTTTTCCGTTCTGTTCTTTTTTTTTTTTTTTTTTTTTTTTTTGCCACAGTCTCATGTAGCTTAGGCTCATCTGGTCTTGATTGGGTTCTGTGTAGCCAAGGATGAACTTGAACTTCTGATACTCCTGATCCTCCTGAAGGCTGAAGATTACAGGAGTGTTCCTACTCTAGCTAGGGGATTTTGTTTGGTGAGAGGGATAGAACCTGAGGCTTAATGCTTGCTGGGCAAGTAGTACACCAATGGAGCTAAATAGTTCTCTGCTTCCCTCTTCCTCTCCTTTCCCTCCCCTACTTTCTTCCTCCTCTTCACTCCCTCAGTCCCTCCCTCTCATTTTTAAAAATATCTTTTGTCCCAATTTGTAAAGATTTCTTCTTGGAAGCCTGTTAGATTTACTCTCATCAAAGGTTTACTCATATTCATAGCACCAGTGATCCCTGAACCTAGTGAATGTTTGTTGACCATACAGGGAAGGAACTGAGGAAATGGAATTGAACTATTACCTGAATGCAAAGAGCAGACCAGCAGTGAGATTAAGGTGGGAAGTAGGGCTAGAATTAGAGGATGTGGGATGAGGAAATCTAAATTTGAATTGTTTAAGGACTCATTGGGTAGGGCTTTTTGTTTACTTGAGTTTTGTTTTATTTTGTTTGTTTTCTTGTTGTTGTTTGGACAAGGTTTCACCAAGTAGCCCTTACTAGGCTAGAACTTGCTATGTAGACCGGGCAGTCCACTTGTCTCTGCCTCTAGAATGCTGGAATTAAAGGGGTGTGCCACCATGCCCACTTTCCAGCTATGCTGACTGGATAATAATGATGGTGACACTATTGGTTTCAGCCTGGGTGCCAGAAGTTCCCTGGCAATTTGTCATATTGGCAACTCTTCTGCTGCTTGGTGCTATGAGATTTTTACCTCATGGTAGATTTCTTTAAAATACACACATTCCTTGTCTAAGAATCTGTATTTCATTTGTTAAACTTTGCTGAATCGACACTTTTGAGCAAACTACATCAAAGATTCTTAAACTCCGATCCTAGGACCTCTTTATATTTTTAATAATTTTTGTTTATATGGGTTCAATATCGATTAGCATTTAACTGCAGTAGAAATGAAAACAAATTAAGAATGTTTTCATTTCTTAGTTCACTGCAGTACATAATAACATATGTATAACATATTATGTAGTACATAAATAACATAATCCCAAACACTAATTTCTGAAACAGAATACAGCAAAAGAAGATAGCATGAAGACTGGCACTGTTTACAGTTTTGCAATTCTTTTTCTTGTCAGGCTTACTAGAAGACAGATGGATTTTCATTTCTACTTCTGTCGTCTGATTTCATACAGCTGATGGTCTCCCAGTATAGCCCTGGCTGTCCTGGAAGTAGTAATCTGCCTCTGCTTCTGAAGGGCTGGGATTATAGGCATTTGATAGTACACCTGGCTAGTTTGCACTTTGTTTCTTCTACCTTTGTAGTACTCTGTCACATCATGTCTTAAGCATCTGAAAAATACTGATATGGGTGGGCATCCTTATCTTGAAAATGTTAGCAATTCATTATACCTTATTAAAAAGTTATATTTGCCCATATTATCACAAAACTCACCAAATCACCAAATTTAAAAACATTATTTCATTGGTGGAAGTACAGTTCAGGGCCTCATGCATGTGCGTACATCAGGTTCCTGCTCTACCACTTAGTGACACCCTGAGGTACCTAGAAAAAATTTTAATAGTTGAAAGCTGTCACACGGTGATGGATATTTCAAAATATAAAATTTGCTTGAAAGTTTGTGTTTTGTCATTGGCATTCAGACTATCCATTCATTATTTTTCTTAAGGTATCAGGCATACTTGGTTGTGTTTTGAAAGAGTTATCTTCTCAAGTCTCAAAGCCTTAGTCTCCACAGTCTGTCAATCATTCTTTCTGAGTGTGTGAATGGAGCTCAAAACCCACAGGTGTGCTTGTGCCTTATCTAGAGCTTTGGGTAGAATTCTTATTTTGTCACAGACTGTTGTACATACACTCAAGTCATAGTTGATAATTATTAGTTTCATCCAGGTCATTCTGAAGTGAGCTGTCCCCTTCTCCCCTCTGGTTTTAGGCTTTAATACTAGTGGCATAGACTTCTGTCACTGACTATCTTAAGACTGTGAAAATAATTGCCTCTGTACTTCCAAAAGTACTGTGGACCACCTTTGAGCACTGAAGTGTATGTGAGGTGAGATACATCTATAATTAGCTCTGAGTCCTTCATTTTTTTCTTTGTTTTTACTTGACAGAAAAGTTACTTGAAAAAAACCAGGTCTTTAGGGTGCTGATTCTGCCTCAAGTCTTCCTTCTGATCCAGGCTGGAGCTGGGGTAGTGTTCCTTGAGGATAGTGTTCTGCTAATACTTTCCAGTGTTAAACAGCCTTTCCCAGCTATCAGTCTGGGGGTCCATTAGTTTCTCCTTGTTCAGGTCAGCTGTCTCTGTGGGTTTCTGTAGCCTGGTCTTGACCCCTTTTCTTATCACTCCTCCCTCTCTGCAATTGGATTCCAGGAGTTGGGCTTAGTGTTTAGCTGTGAGTGTCTGTTTCTGTTTTCATCAGCTACTAGATGAGGGCTCTATGATGGCATATAAGTTAGTTATTGTGGAGTGGTGGGGGGAATGGGATGGGGGAGAATCAGGGGGCATGGAAAGGAGGGAGAGGGAGCTGGGATATGTAAAATAAGAAAATAATAGCTAATATAATATAATATAATAAGAAATTAAAGAAAAAATTGGTACAATATTAGGGAAAGTGATTTATAGATGTTTTGTTCCCAGAATTATTGTATATGTTCAAGTGAAAAAAGATTTGGTATACATGACAATGGATATGATCAAAATATATACAAAAAAGAGCTAATGGCTATATATCTATATCATCTATATTTAACTATCTGTCGTTTATCTATCAAAGATACCATTTTTCTTGTAAGCATGCTTGGAAATTTGTTAGAGATCAGATGTTTAAAAGTTATCAAGTTCCTATAAACTAGCAATGAAAAAGTAAATTTGACACCATTAAATATAATTAATAAAATACTATATTAAATATGTAACAGTATATATGTTGGAACTGTCAAAATCAAATATCTATGCATTAATCTAATAAAATAGTGCTATCCATATGAAAAAATTAAAACAGCCTTTGCCTTTAGAAAGTGGACTCTAATCAGCCTTGGTTGCACACTCAAAGGAAGGAGGGACAGACCAATAGATACACATTTATTGAGTCACAGTTCTCCATGAAGAACTTGTCTGAGTTTCCTGGAATTTGTGGGCAAGTCACTGAGTGATTATTTGCAAAATAAAGACGTTGGGTTAGAAGCTTAGGATCTCATTCAGCTGTAATGGTCCACGATTCTTTGTGTACTAGCTAGATTTTAACCATTTACTAACTACATTTATTCTTTAAGCTGAAGATATTAGACAGGGTTTATGCTATCATTGCGTTGATTAAGCATTGACTTTTGCAGTGTGGGAAAATAAAATGCATACAAGAGGAAGTAGAGGAGATTTGTTAGGGCAGAAGGCTTATAGGAGAAAATGAATTTTATGTACAGAGAAAAAGAAATGTGAGTGATTGAGGGCTGTGCAATTTGGGAAATAGTTAATAAAACACGGAATCTGTCTTTTCATCTTTTACTAGTATAACAAATAAGGAATTTTGGGTTTAGATTTATCATACAGGTCTGTGAGTTGCAGAATCTGTCATGGGTAGATCTCAATGTTGTCATGTGTTGTATGAACCACTAAAAGCAAGTCCCCAAAGTAATGAGTGGATCTGAATGTAAGTACTGTTGATTATGAGATCCCTTTAGCTTATTAATTTTGACCTGAGAGCTGTACTTTCTTTTTGAAAAGGGAACCAGTCTTGGTTAAGACACATGGTTTTCCTTTGACATCTTCAAAGAAGGAATGAAGCTCAGCAGAGAAAAATGGCCTCCAAATCTAGGTTTCTGCCCAACCCAGCCCATTTCAGCCCAGCGTTGCCAATGTCTTTCTTTTCTCTTTATGTATTTAGAATGCTAGTGAGAGGGATTTGGTGAATCCTGGAGGGTGCAATTTAGCTTCTTGAAAAGGAGAGAGGGCGCCCGTGATGCAGTTTTGTGTTCAGGCAAATCAAATTGGAAAGGTGGAAAAGCTGCCATTGTGGCAGTATTTAAGGAAAAAAAGACTCCAGAGACTGTGTGTTTTGGAAATATTTGACAACATTAGCAACATCAACTTAAAAAAAAAAAAAAAAAAAAATGGCAAATCTTCCACAGCTGTGCCTGGAAAAGCAGCTTCATTGGAAAGTTCCCACAAACTGTCATCAGCCATGCAGCAGCAGCTTCACAAATCAGAAATGATATCTTCAGGCGCTGCTGTCAAGTGTTATTCAAATATTACCAGCCTCACATTTGAATAACAGCAGACATTTTGAATTAATTAATCAGATGAGATAGTCTAGGCCCTTTCTCATTAGTCTCTGGGTCAGGCTGGGGAAGATATATGTGGTAGTGATGATACACTTGCCTGTAATCATGATTTATGAAGATTTAGGATTGTGTGTGATTTGTCAGAGGTTCTGGGAAAAGGCTGGTGCATATTTCATTACCTAATCTGAGATTGATTTTATGATGCTAGCAGAGCTCACCCTGTTGTTGAGTGTGTGGGAAGTCCAGGGCACCACATGCAGGCTTCTCACCGCCTTGTCTTCAAGCATCAACCAGTGCTGTAAACCTGACAGCTCATAGTTAACACTTCTTGCTTTAATTGTGAGCAGAATTTTTACTATGTCCAATGGGAGAAGTTTCAGTGGTTGTTGAGCTAAAGTACATGCAAGACATTATAACTATGACCTGGTATGAGTCATAGGCAAAGTTGGTAAATTTCATGGGTTGGTCATGGTGAAGATTCAACATTTCATGGCTTGTTAAAGATTAATAGAAAAATCTCATTAAAATGGTGCAAATACTAGAAGAAAAAACCAGGGTACTTCACGTTATCTTAGCCCAGCTAGGATATAAAATCATATTTTTGTCTGTTGTTCAAACCATTAATAATTTATTATAAACTAAAGTAATTTATGCAAAAATATCTAGTTCAGTGCCTGGTATGTATCAGGTGCTGAATATTTTCTCATTTCCAGGCCTTTCCAAACCTTTTCTGTTTACTTTTAAAGTTCTGTTAGCTTTGTGTAACTTTTACATTCCTAACATTTTTAAAATCCTCCTCTTCTTAGTTCCCTAAGAAATGTTTTATTTGAGGGAAAGGAATTCAAGAGGGAGAGGCTGTCAGCTCAGCAGACTGGATGACTGAGGCAGGAAGCAGGAGGGTGATAGTCATGGTTATGGCAGGATTAGGGATAAATATGTAAGAAATTGAGTGTTAATCTTTTAGCATCTGGGGATTGTGCCAACCTCCTCATGGTGGATCCTTTTGTACCACCTGCCTCTGCAGATAGTTACATATTTACAAACTAATGTTCTTTTATCTTCTCTCACTCAAACTAAAATACAAGTTGCAAGAAATATTTAGGAATGATAAGGCAGATTTTAATTACTTTTCCATTTTTAGGGTCTTTTATTATTGGGGTGACTGGTCAGTGTTTTGGGAACTGACTGGTTAGTGCTGATGTTGTAATTCCTGGCACATGTCAGTGCATTAAAGTCTGACAGTTCTAGCAGGGGTTCATTTTGGGGAGGGCAGTGAGAACAGTATTTAAGGGTAGTTTGGGGGCAGTTTGTCACAGAACAGCACTAATGTCTGAATGCAGTAGATCTGGGTCCCACTCTTAGCTACCACATAATTGATTTGTGACATTGGCAAGTTACCTAGTCTTTTCTGAGGGCTAGTTTTCTTTCCCTAAAGCAAGCCATTAATACATAGTTTACAGGGTTGTGCTGAAGATTAGGGGGATGTGTGTACAATAACTAATGAGTTGTCTACATGGAGCAGGTACTTCATAAATGATGGCTATTGCTGTTATTTTATCTACTCATTTATTTCTTAAGAACCTTTTTGAGAGCCAGGCAGTGGTGGCACACACCTTTAGTCCCAGCACTTGGGAGGCAGAGGCAGGTGGATCTTTGTGAGTTCGAGGCCAGCATGATCTAAAAAACTACACAGAAAACCCTGTCTTGAAAAATAAAAAACAAAATGACAACAACAACATCAACAAAAAATCCAAAAACAAAAAAACCCTTTTTGAGATCTGGGCATGGGAGCACATGAGTTTATCCTAGTACTTGGGAAGTGGAGGCAGGAGGGTTGTGAATTCAAGGTCCTCTGCTGTATAATGTGTTTGAAGCCAGCCTGGGCTACATGAGACCCTACTTCAAAATAAAACCAAATTTTAAAAAACCACAAAAGGAGCATGCAGGGCTTGCTGCATTCAGTGGCACACGTTCCTTAGAGACACAACAAATGCTTTCTGTTAAAAAACAGGGTGGATAATGCAAGCCGGGTTATTGAGAAGGATGAAGAGCCAGGCAGGGATAGCATCAGCTGTGTTAGTGGGGCTTTGCACAAGGTCATAGGTCTTCAGTCTGTATCGGGTAGCTATGATTGTTGCAAGCAAGAGGATAGGACTAGACTTCCATGTTTTGCTTCAGAAACTTTGGAGCAAATATTGGTCAGTGATTATATGCAGTAGTTAATAATAATAGGTACTTAAAAAAAGGGCAGTAGTGGTTTAAATAAAACTGAGGAGAAGCTTAAATGATAATTAGACTCATTTTATTTTCACTCATGGGGTGACGCAGTCCTATTTATCCTTCAGATTCTGAGCTCTATCCTTCTAGAACAGTGGTTCTCATTCCATGAGTCATGACTCCTTTTGGGGTCACATATTATATATCCAGCATATCAGATAATTATATTATGATTCATAACTAGCAAAATTATAGTTATGAAGTAGCAATGAAAATAATGTTATGGTTGGTGTCAGCATTATGGTAGGGTTGCAGCATTAGGACGGTTGGGAATCACTGCTCTGGAACATGTTTTTAAACTCACAGTTCTTTTTAAAAATTACATCTTATTTGTTTGTGTATGTACATGTGTGCAGGTCAGAGGATAACTTTCTGGAACTGGTTTTTTCCTTCCATGTTTACTTTCATTCCAGGGATTGAACTCAGATCACCAGGCTTCTTGGCAAGCCCTGCTGAGCCCTTTTGTTGGCCCATCCTTTCAGTTGTGTTAGTTAGCTGCTTTATGTGCTCAATAGCATCTCGTCCCCCACTTTGCTATTATGCTCATGATGCTATATTAAGGGTTTTTTTTTTTTTTTTGTTTTTTGTTTTTGTTTTTGTTTTGTTTTGTTTTTCCCTGCCAGTGAACTGAGAACTCTAATAGGACAAAGTGTGTTTTTCCCTTTGGTGGTATCTTTCTTGACATGAACTCAATGTTGTATATGATAGGGAAAGAAGAAAGTAAAGTGCTTGTTAGTTTTGGGTAAAGGCAGTGGGGTTTAGGTTGTCATTACTCAGGGAAATAGAAAGGCATTGCAAGGGCTATGTGTTATGTTTATTATTACCCATTTTAGATAATGTCATATTATCTCCTAGTGGTTTATATCAATTCAGGTGCATGCTAGAAATGTATGACTATTTCATATGCTTGAGGATATTATTTTATAGTTCATTAAAGTTCAACAATGTGATTTTAACCATTTGAACTTTACAGCTTTGTATTATTTTGTACAGTCACAGTATTACATAACCACCATTTTCTCTTGTTCCAAAACATTTTCATCATCTCAGAAGAAGCCTTCTTTACCCATTCTTATACAGTTACTATTTTTTTTGCTCATGCCCTGCCAACTACCAATGTGTTTAGTTTTATCTTTCCTGGATGCTTCATATTAATGGGATCATATAATGTGTGGTCTTATCACTGGCTTCTTCCAGCTAACAGTGTTTAAAGGTTCTTCTATGCTGTAGCATTTATTAGTATTTCATTCATTTTTATGGCTGAGTAATATTCCATGATATGGATATACTACAGTTTATCAGTTAATAAAAAATAGATTTTCCACTTTTGGCTCTTGTGAATAATGATGTTATGACCATGTACAAGCATTTGCTTGATTATATGTTTTCAATTCTTTGGTGTCTATGTGTAGATGTTGCTGAATCGAGGTCATATGGTAGCTATATTTACTTTGTGTATGTGTTTCTGCAAATTGAACCCAAGCCTTAAGCACATCCCCTGCTTTAATTTTTGAGGAAATGGCAAACTATTTTCTACAGCTACTATAGCATTTTATAGTCATACCAGCATCACATGCCTTGTTATTTTCACATATTGCAGTATTCCCGGCTAGTGCAGTGATATTTCTTGTGGTTTTAATTTGTACTTTCATAATGGGTGTGTGCTTATTGGTTACTTGTATATCTTCTTTGGAGAAATGTCTGTTTAGTTCCTCTTCCCATTTTAATTGGGTTCTTTGTCTTTCTGAGGTATTCTTTATTCTGTATACTAGGTCTCTACCAGATATATAATTTAGAAATATTTTCTGTTCTTTAGGTTATTCTACTTTGTTGAAAATGTCAGCCGTTGACACATTAAATGTTCTAAGTTTTGTTGAAGTCCTTTTTGTGATTCTGATATATCTAAGGATTCATTGCCAAATCCAAAATCAAAAGACTGTTATTTTTTTTTAAAGACTTGGTTAATCCACTAGTGTTAATTTTTGTACATGATATAAAGTAGGGGCTTCACCTCATTCTTCTGGATGTGTCTTATCCAGTTGCCTGTTCTTTCTCTGTTGAGTAGTCTTGGTACCTATGTTGAAAAAAAATTGGCTTTCCATACATGGTTTTACATTTGGATCATGCTGCTCTCTGTCAGCCAAGCTGGAAGGGAAGAGCCATAGGAGTCCATTGACACTGGACATGGAACCATAAGACTTGGAGTTTACCCTGCTGAGTTTTGGTCCTGCTTTGGTTCAGTATTTCCTCACTGTGTCCTCATCCCTCCCTTTGAAATGGTAATGTATATTCTATGCCACTGCATTTTGTAATTTGCTTTTGCTTTTGTTCTTACATGGGGTGCAATTAAGAGGTAGTCTTGACTTTTAAGTTGTTTTAATTGTGAAAAACTGTGCAGACTTTTGAAGTTGTGTATAGTATCTGTGGAGGCTGGAAGAGAATGTTGGATTTCCTGCAAGTGGCATTATAGGTGGTTGTGAACTGCCTAATGTAGGTGCTGGGAATCAAATTTGGGTCCTCAGCTAGAACTGTTCTATTTCTTAACCAGTGGACAGTTTCTCTAGTCCCTGTGAAACTGATCCTTATATGTTGATCTTGTGCCTTTAATTGCTCAAATTTTATTGACTAGTAGGCTTTTGTGTTTTGGGGGGTCATTCAATATATATCTATATCTATATATTTAGTTAGGTTTACTTTTTTTTTGTTTGCTTTATTGATCTTGTGAACTTATAACATTGTTAAAGAGCTGTGGAGGAAATAGTTCACTATGCCTGGTTTTGATCATAGTGAGTTAGTTAGTTTTGAGTCATCTCTGTGGATGATGTTAATTGCGGGTTTTCCATAGTTGTCATCTCCTTAAAAATTTTAAAGATATTTCAAAGATCTTTTTTATGTATATGAAAGTTTTTCCTGCATATATGTATGTGCATGGAGTTATGGATGGTTACAAGTCACCATCTTGGATTTTCTGTTGTGATTACTATTGAGAGATCATCTCAGATGAGGACTATTTTTTTAAGTCTATGTAGGTAATTTGAGTGCTTGAAGAAATTGTCTATTTCTCCTGAGTGATGGTGGTTATACAACATTGTTCATAGTATTCTTAATTATCTCTGCAGTGTTGATAATAGATTTGGGCTTTGCTATTCATAGTATTCTCTTACAATCTTTCTTATTTCTGTAGGCTAGTAGTAGTATTTCTACTTTCATTTCTGAGTTTTATTTTAGTTCATCTCCATTTTTTCCTATCATAGCTAGAGTGTGCTTATTTGTATCTTTTAAGAATCAAATTTTGACTTTTGATTCTGTTTATTTTTATTCTGCTTTGGCAAGTTTCACTTCAGTGTTTATTATTTTCTTTCTTTTGCTAAGCTTATATTTCTTCATGGTAGGAAGTTATGTTCCTGATTTTAGGTCTTTTTTTTTTCCCCTTCCAATATCTTTTCATGTTTCCCAAGCTTGTCTTAACTCCTGAGGTGCAGGGTATCACTGTGTCTTAGCCTCTTAGATAGCTTGGACCAAAGGCATAGGCCACTGTAAAAATAACCTTTAAAGTAGTCATTTTCAGCCTTCCCCAAGTAGCTCATACTGCAGATGTATGCCATGGAGACCAGCTGCTTCTGCTTCCCCCTTTAAAGGATAATTTTAATTAGATATTAAATTTGAATGAAGACATTTTACTTTTTTCCCTTTCAGCATTTCAGTATTTACTTATTAGTTTTTTTTGTTTATTTATTTATTTATATTTTTGTTTTCTTTGAGACAGGGGTTCTCTGTGTAATAGTCCTGGATGTCTGGAACTCGCTTTGTAGATTAGGCTGGCTTTGAACTCACAGAGATCTGCCTGCCTCTGACTCCAGGGTACTGGGATTAAAGATGTGTACCACCACTGCCTGGCTGCCTTTCATAAATACATCACTCCATATCCTTCTTGCCAACATGGCTTCTGCCGAGAACTCAACTGCCATTCTGCTTAGGATATTTCAAGCATTCTGAGGTGCTTCTCTTGCTGTGTGTAGATCATTTTGCATTTATGTTTGGCGCTTATTGAAACTGTTGGGTTCATAGACTTGGGTTCATGCATCCAAAAGATCTCAATCATACTTCAGGAATTTCATTCTGCCCTTCTCTATTTCCCCTTCCTTTTGGTATCCCAGCATGACTGTTGGCATGCTTGTTGCTGTATGTTATCACAGGCCCCTTTTTCTTCTTTTCACTTTTGCCACTGATAGCTCTTCTTTTAGTAGTGTTCAGCTTTGTAAATGAGTATATGCATGCATGTGTCCTCTGCCACTGTACTGCACCCCTCAAGCCCTCAGCCTACTGATTTGATAGTAATTTTCTTGAATGCTAGAAACTGAAATAAAAAAAAATATAAAAGAAGAAAGAATAGATTCTGTCTTTGGGGATATTCTGTTGCTTAGCCTGGCTAAGCGGTGTGCCTTCATGTTTGTTTTCTCCTGCTTAGCCCCTTGACATCATTCAGAAGTGAGGCTGCAGTGTCCACTTATCTTTCAAATGGCTGAGGTGCCTTCAGCAAGCACAAGGTCCCCTAAATTCTGAAGTGTGGGCAGTGCTTGGAAGCCCCCTTTCCTAGACAAGGTCCCTGGTACATAGTCTTTGACCCTGCTCTGTGAGCTTGTGTCACAGGTACCTGGCCCCCACCCTCAACCCTGGACTTTTTACATGATTTGGAGGAATGTCCTGTTTTTCTGTTGAGTGACTCGGCATTAGGTGAAGCAAACCAGAGCCTTCTATTTGATTTTCAGACAGTTCCTAGAAGGTCAGAACCAACAAAGCTCTTTGGTAATATGGTCTGTTCTGCTCCTTCAGAACCAGAGGTCAATATCCCACATGACAGTGTGGCTTTTGAGAGCAGTGCTGAGGCAGGTTGGTAGGTTGGGTTGGGGATGTGTATATACCAAGAAGCTATCCTCCTGTTTGTGTTGCCCTGGTTGTTTACACATTTATTTCAATATTTGGTTGCTATAAGATTTTATCTTCCAGAGTTCTGAGTTTGATTCAGATAGTTTTCATTAGGCTTTTGAAGTTTCTGAGGAAATTCTGGCCTTTGGTGCTACTTCCTCCATTTCTTGTTACTGTCCTGGAAATGGGCTCAGTTTTGAATATGTTGACCTGAGGTGCTATGGGTATTCCAACAGTACTTCCATCTGTTTCTGTCTTAGAGAAGAAATCAGAGCTTTAGATAAAGGCTGGAAAAAATATAAGGAGTTTAAATTTATCTGTGAGAGTACCAGGAATTCCACCATTGAGTCCACCATGGAGATGAAGGGCTAATAGTCATGGAGTTTTAAAGTCACAGAAGCCTCTGGCAGAGTGAAGTAGGGAGTGTCAGGCATCAACGGGTGGCTTCTTCCGCTGTGAAATCTACCAGATGGCCCAGTGGAAGGAAAGAGAGCCATGTGCTCCTTATCCTAAGTTGTTTCTCTAGAACAATGGCATCTGAGTGAAAGGAGAAAGGGAATTGGTGATACTTTGTAGGTCATTTAGAATAAAATACTTTTCCTCCTTTATGTTGATGAGAATATCACATTTGTGATCAGAGAAGATGTTTAAGAGAACAAGAGTAGATAGAAAAGATGTATCAGAGGAAGATAGAGGAACAGAGTTAAGAATTTAGAAGAGGTCGATGCAGCATATTATCTTTTAAAGACTTTATATATAATCCAGGCACACCTTTAATCCCAGCACTTGGGAGGCAGAGGAAGGTGGAACTCTGTGAGTTCAAGACTGGCATGATATACAAAGCTATGCAGAGAAATTCTGCCTCAAAAAAAAAAAAAATCAAATAAATAAATATAATAATGACCAAAATAAGCTGAAAACAATTTAAGAATGAAAGGTTGATTTGAGCTCACCATTGCCTCATCATGGCAGGAAAGGTGAGGTGGACATATTGTTCTAGTTTTATTATTGTAAAGCAATCTAAAAATGCTTTGGTATACTTTTTTTCCCCCATGCTGTGGATCTCATATATCCCACAGTCAAACCCAGGACCTTGTATATACTACAGTCAAACCCAGAACCTCATACATGCTAGAGTCAAACCTAGGACCTTGTATATACTATAGTTCAGCCCAGGACCTCATACATGCTAGAGTCAAATGCAGGACCTGTAGTGGTTATTCCAATGTGTACTGCATTAAAAACTTGACTAAAGTAGAAGTGGTCTCGATGGTCTGTGCCTTAGTGGGTGATAAGAGCTCTGAGGAAGCTGAAGGTCTAGATTTGTTTCCATGTATTGCCAATTGCTGTGCTTATGAGAAGTTGATAGATTGCTTTAAGATTTGTGTTATTTGTGCTGCTGGGAATTGAACCTAGGGCCTGATGCTTGCTAAGAAGCTCTCTACCACTTCGGAACATTTTCAACTCTTGTTATATCTACAAAGCAAAATGTATTAAAATAGGGAGAAATGAAAGTGGATGTTTAAAAAAGTGGGAGAGTTGATTTTTATTGGTAAAATTCTTAAATGTGTGAGGGAACATAATTATGACCTGTATCATCTGACAGAGAAAAACAACCAAGCTATAGCAGCTAATTTTACATATGTATTTATATGAATTTTATTTTTTGCTTCCATTGTTGACAATGAACCATACTACAATTATGTATTAACTAATAAAGGTAGATTATATATTTATACATGTATATTTATAGGTTTTGGGTTTTTTTTTGTTTTGTTTTGTTTTTGGTTTGTTTTTGGTTTTTCAAGACAGGGTTTCTCTGTATTGCTTTGGAGCCTGTCCTGGAACTAGCTCTATAGACCAGGCTAGCCTTATACTCACAGATCCACCTGCCTCTGCCTCATGAGTGCTGGGATTAAAGGCGTGCTCCACAAAGGCCTTGAACATGTATATTTATGTACAGAGGTTAAATAAATATATATTATATATATTCATATATATGATAAATAAACTTAAAGTTATGCACCAGAACTATAGTGTTATGAAAAGCATGCTGAGAGTCAGGGACAACTGATAGCCTGAGAAGCCTTAGAGTATATAAATATTTTTATATTTTGTCTGTGTTTGAGTACACATGTGTGTGCAGGTATGCTTATCTGTGTGTCCACATGTGGAAAGTAGAGAGTGATTGTTCAGAAATCTATTGCTCAGTCTTTTTATTTTTTTCTTTTGAGGCAGAGTCTCTCACTGAGCCTAGAACTGGCGGTTTCTTCTACACTAGCTAGGAAAGAACTAAGATTCATCTATCTCAATCTCCCAGTAATTACAGGAGTGCACTGATACACCCAGTTTTTGTGTGGGTTCTGGGGATCTGAATTTGGGTCATCATACTTGCAAGACAGGCACGCTACTGATGGACTCATATCTTTAGCAATAAGAACTTTATTTTAAATAAGTTCTTTGGTTTGCATATAATTTTATCATTTAGTAAAGATGAGTAACTTTGGGCTGGAGAGATGACTCAGTGGTTAAGAGCATTGACTAAAAATGCTTTGGTATACTTTTTTTTCCCCCATGCTGTGGATCTCATATATCCCACAGTCAAACCCAGGACCTTGTATATACTACAGTCAAACCCAGAACCTCATACATGCTAGAGTCAAACCTAGGACCTTGTATATACTATAGTTCAGCCCAGGACCTCATACATGCTAGAGTCAAATGCAGGACCTGTAGTGGTTATTCCAGAGGACCTGGGTTCAGTTCCCAGCACCCACATGGCAGCTCACAGTTGTCTGTAATTCCAGTTCCAGGAGATCTGACATCCTCACACTAATGTACACAAAATAAAGTTAAATAAATTATTTAAAAATGAGTAAATTTATATACTAAGATGGGTGTGTTTGCTTATTTTTATATAAAGAAAAATATTGAATGCTGCTGTATATAGAGCTTTTTCAGCATTTTCGGATACCTTTTTGTTGTTTATTTTTGACATAAGCTTATCTGAAAGTCATGACAGTCCTCCTGCCTCAGCCTCATGATTGCTAGGTTTATTAGTTTTGAGCTACCATCCTCAGTATTTTGACTATGTTATTGTCAATGCTGAGAATGCAACTTGCATGAATATATAGTACAAATTGTAGAAGAATTTTTGGTGTTAATTCAGAAATTGTAGATTTTGTTCTGATCCCATGTCGGAATTCACATTAGGATTTAAAAAAAAAAAAAAAAAAGAAAGAAAGAAAAAGAAAAAACCCAAAAGATCAGTTCAAATAACAATTTTAAAAATAAAATATTCCAGTGAAACCTAAAGATAGAATAATTTGATATCTACATAGTGAGGAATAACAGTAGGAAATTAGACTTTTTTCTATAATAAAGCCAAAACATTAGTTTTATAGTGGCAGAAAAGCTTATATAGTAGCAACATTGTAGTTTATAACACTCAGTATTCTTAAATCTGAGCTGAAGTGTTTTAGGCCATGGTTGGTGACATTGTGTTATATGGTGGCATGTGCAATGTTAAGAGCACAGGTTGTATGTTCAGTACCATGTCTGCAGTGAAGTCAAAGACTTCATATATATTATGCATTACATTTTAAAACTTAAAAGTTTGGTCATTGCATGTTCAGAAACCTTTCTCTGCTTGTTAAAGTTTTCACAGGCCCCTTCTTTTGTTGTTATCACACATGTGGGGCAGGCCCACAGTTTAAGAAGTTGTGCCTTAGTTTATGGATTGGAGACTGGCTAGTTCATCTCCAGGGTGCCATCCCTCAGGAGGAGGCTTCCCCTGCCAGCTTCAAGTTCTGGCTCCACATTAGGAAGCAATAGTTTCTTATGCTTTTTACACCATTTTTTTTTCTTTTTCATGAATACAGAAGTGAGAATGTATAATTTTTATTTTTGTTATTTAAACAGCTTTATTGAGGCACTCTTTATTTACAATAAACTGCATATACTTAATTTATAATTTGGTTAAGTTTTGACATATGTATATACCTGTGATGCTATTACTGCAGTCAAGATAATGAACATATCCATCAGCCTTGAGTTTCTTTGTATCTACTGTATGAATTTTTAAAATATAATACATTATGCTAAAATAAATGTATGTAATAAAACAATTCTTGCAGGGAATTTAGTGAGTGATCACATTTTAAAAGTTTTCTGTTATGAGGATTTTTAAGATACGCACAGTTAGAGAACAACATTATTACCTGGTGTATTTAGTCACCACATGAACATGCTGGAGAACTGTACTATAGCATGGCATATTCAGTCACCGGCCTGAACATGGCAGAGGACATTGCTGTAACCCTGTGCATTCAGTCACAGGCTTGAACATGTGGTAGCATTTTAACCTCACTGCCACAGAACTGATGTGTTTTGTTTTCTTTCCTATGTAGTGCTTTATTTTATTTATTTATTTATTTTTGCAAAAGATTACCTTACGTGTACTCTTTGTTTTATAAATGAGGACATTAAAGTGTGCAGATATAGAGTCACTGGAAAAATGTGTAAATTATAGAAATGTGGGAGGTACTTCTGTGTTTGATAGAGCCTTGCTACTGGCCATCACCTAAAAACTTACAAGAACTGTAGACCTAGAAACTTTGACAAGTTTCTCAGATAGTAATATGCACTTTATAGTTGGACAACAATAAAATCTTAGGTTAAAAAAAGTCTTAAAGTTAAGTGAATGAAACAAGACGGAAATCTGACTCAGCTATGGCTCTGCAATTGAATGATGCCATGGACAATCCTGTGAAAAGTAAATCTTTGAGCTGTTCCTATGCCATTGTTTTTAATTTATTAAAAGATTGTTAATGATAAAATAACAAACAGATACCCTAAAGTTAATGGCTTACCTGTTTATCTCTCTAGCCAAGATGATTCTGGTCTCTGAACCAGAGAGTAGATAATAGATTTGTGCTTATAATTTTTATCAGCTCTGTGAGTTAACACAGTCTCTTGTTTCCACCCCATCCCAAAGACAACAGGGCCAAGCAACCAAAGGCAGAATTAAACACTTCTCAGTGTGTATACCAAGGGAGGGCCTCATGTTAGCTGGCCAGGAACCCTTCCATTAGCTTCTTCCTAATGTTTGCACTGAATGAGCCATTACGTTCTGAAGGCAGTGCTCACTGAATCCGGTATTGATGCACTCACTTACCGACTTCTCTGCCTCTGGCAGAACAGCCTTTTACGAATGGAGTAGAGCAGCAGTCATTGGCTTCACCCCTACTTGCTGACAAACCGTGCAATACTGTTTCTCTCTCCAAAACCCTTATTTGTTGGATCCCATTCGAATTTTATTTTTGTGGTCATGTTCCAGAAGCCTTTCCAGATGATTGTTACTGGCTACTGTGGACCCTTTCTGGAGGTTTGCAGGTAGAATTCTGTCCAGGATCAAAAACACATCTGAGATATATTATATTATAGTAGAGTAAGATTTTAGTATCTTAAAGAATATACCACTATAGTTCTTCTAATTTGTGATGTTTTCACACAATGCCTGGCTGGTATATTCTCATACCCTTCCAAAAGGAACAAAGGAGGGCTCTTTTTTTTGGGGGGGGTTGCTTTTAAATATGATGTTGTATTCTTTCAAAATGAAATCATGCATGTTAGAGTTAACTGGTGCATTACTTTTCAAATATTTATTTATTTATTTATTTCAATTTTAGTAGTTTTAGCTTTATAACATTAGGGGATCTTTGAGTTCAGCCAGCTAATCACATATAACATGAATTACAGCTCTTGCAATGGTGCCTCATGAATCTAAGAAACTAGTGGAGGGCTTAATGCAACAGTTTCATTGACACTGATGTTGTGAGGTTCAGCTGCTGCAATTGATGCAATCTCCATTTAGAGTCCTATGCAGCATTTCAAAATAAAATAAGCCTTTAATATCTGAGCTAAACATGAGGTGGTCTGTTGAAGTGCTGTCAGTTTGAGAGTAGCATTTAGAGCACACCAATAAGAGACATACAAACATGGCAGTTTGACTAATAGTGACCAGCTCAAGATTTCTGTTATTATTCTGAGCCTTTTTTGGTGGTGTGCTAGCAGAATTTTTGGGTTGCCTTTAGTTGATTTCAGTTTTGAATGTTAGCAGCAAAGTATGGCTTATCCTTTGTAATTTAATGCACCCATCTTAGAATTTTGGAGTATACAGTTAGTTGTGTAGTGAAAATATTGCTAGTATAGGAGTAACTCAAATTGAAATTGGAAACTTGACTTGGCATGTGCTCACTTCACTTCCCAGGGTTAAAGTCCAGAACTACAAAGTAGATCTTTACCTTGCTCTCCTGTATTTTAGCTTTACTGATGATTTGAAACCATAACAGTTAATATGCTTTAGCCTTTGCTTTTACAGATGAGAAATGGATCTTATACTTATATCACCAGGTTTCAAAACTATTTCCACTAAGTGGGATGGTTTACTACCTCAGGGGTAGTGCATTAAGCCTATTGCTCTTGAGAATCCATTTTCATCTCTTCTCACCAATTGATGGGACAGATATGACAAGCCTTTAAAGTAGAGTAGAAATTTTCTGTGGGGTGGGCTGTTGTATTAAATTGTTCCCTACCACCACCATGTATGTTGTAAAGACTTGTGAGTGGGTAGCCTATGGCTAAGAAAAGAGATATATTGTCTGCAGTCCAGAGGTTTTAAGGTCTAAAATATAGGAAATAGTTTTTTTTTTTTCTATCTGCTGTTTTGTTCTTTAAATTATGTGCTCAGTCCATGCACTCCAAAGAGCTTTCTTGATCAAGAGTCATCAGAAAGCATCAGTCAAGTTCTTAACTGTGTGTAATGCTATAAGAGACCTGGATTAAAGATAGGTCTACAATGTCTTTTTAATTCTTGATTTGAATTCGTATATTTTTTACATAGGAAAAATTAGGTTTAGTGTATTTTTGTTGACTGTCCTTTGTAAGGGTGGGTTTTTTAAATTAAAATGACTACTCAGTTGACTCTTGATCTTATTCATATTTTTGTTAACAGAATTATAATAAAAAGAAGAATGTTATAGGATATTCATATATAATACAAAAGAACAAAACACAGGAAAGTTTTGCAACAAGATAATCACTACATTCAAGAGCCTAGGTTATGTTTTAGGAACATAATTAGAATGAACAGCAGAGTTTTGAAATGCTATAGATGTTTTAACCACATTTAAATCACTAGTAAAATACTTTAAATGGTGCTCTCTGCCTGTACTTAGCCATTTGCACTAAAGACATAAGGGTCTCCCTGGCCCCACTTTGTTCTTCACACTTTATTTTTCAGAGTACCTCCATTACCTTTTTAGCTAATAGATTTAGTTTCTATTCAAGGTGAATTGTTTAATTCTTAGAAAGCCAGAGCAACACACTCAACTATGTATTGCTATGACTAGGAATTCCTTGAAAACAAACAAACAAACAAACACAAAAGTTACCGTGTGTATGCAGCTGTATATAGTAGATAATACATATAAGTAGTCAAATTATTATTGCCACACATTAATTCGCATATCCATTGTTTTACATAGTTAGCCCTTCTTCCACCCTCCGAGAGCAATGATAATTTACTCATTTAGCAAAAATCCTGAATTAGTAACTATATTATTATATATTAGTAACTATAATCCTCATGTTGCTCTCTTCCTTCCTTCTTTCCTTCCTTCCTTCCTTCCTTCCTTCCTTCCTTCCTTCCTTCCTTCCTTCCTTCCTTCCTCCCTTTTTCTCTCTTTTTAGTGCTGAGTTAGATTTAGGCCTTGATGAAAGGCATGTACTGCAAGAGCTGCTGGTCCCACCCTTCATGTTGTATGTAAAATCCATACATTAGTGTGTCTTATTTATCAGCTGATGAGGGTTCTCAATGAAAATTTAATATTCTTTCTACAACAGGTATAAGATCATAAGCAAAACATTAATAGAAAGAAAAGCAACAAAGTTTATATAAACAAGCAAATACTGTGTGAAGCTAGGCACAAAGTTGCTTTTATTTCTTAGAGACACTGAAACAGCAGCCATTTTTATTTCTGTGGCCCTGCTGTTGATTCACGGAATTCTAAGTTGTTTATCACAATATATTTTTAGGGAACAAAGTTCAGTGTAGTCTCAATGTAAATATATGCTTCTGTTTATAATCCAGGCATTTTAATACATTATTATTACTTGAGCTAATAACAAATAATCCTCTGTCAATGAACTAAAAAGGTACAAAGTTCACAGTAATTCCCAGATAGCTTCGTAATTACCCAGACAGCTTGTTGTTAGAAAAGCTGTTAAAATCTAGGATTATGAAATATACTGATGGTTATTTTACTCCCATGGAGTTTCTAAAGATTGTTAGTACATTTGTCTATAATTACACACACAATCTCAGAGTCTTCATTAATGAAATTTATAGCCTAAGTCAGATGATTACATATAAACTGTATGGCCTTCTTCTTCCTCTCCTATTCTTTGTCCTAACCCCTTGGGTCTTGGCTGTTAAACTCTCATTAAAGATTCTATTTGTCCTTTTTCATTCCTTACCTCCCCATTTGTTTGCTTTGGGGTTTTTCAGTAGTTTGTTTGTTTATTTATTTATGGTTTTTTTTGGTGTGTTCTTCATTTGTTTTAGAAATATTTATAAAGTGTCTGAATGATTACTTTTATTGCATTTTATGCGATTTAGTTTTTTAAAGGCAGAGTCTCATGTAGCTCAGGCTGATTTCAAACTATGTAACTGAGAATGACTTTGAATTTTGGGTCTTATCTTCTTTGGAGTGCTGGGTTTAGTATGTATCTCCACATATTTGGTGCTGGATCAAACTTAATGTTTCATGCATGCTAGGCAAGCACTCTACCAGCTGAGTTACAGCTCCATCCTCTTTTATTGAATTTTCAAAAATAAATCCATAATAAAAGCATTCCTTTGGGTTCTGAGAACTTCTGAAGGGAAGAGGAGGTTAATAGAAGTATTTTACCTCACAAAACAGAAGCCTTAATGTGTTTTCTTCATTTTATAATCATTGTTGCATTATATCATTGCTTTTACGTGTTCCTGGTCACACATACATAAGAACTTACTGTAGACAAGGAACTCTTTCATGTCATATTTCCTTATAACTAAATAAAGGTGTCTTTGTTGTCTTTTGATGAAATTACTTTAACTTCCATTTTTAAAAACCAAACTCTTAATTTGCTTAATTTTATTTTTTTCATGTACAGTGTTAAATTATGCACACACATGATATTTTGGCAAAAAATGTCATAAATATTCATAATTTAAAGATTTTATTTACATGGATACGTTTATTAAGTGTATTTATCTTTAGATTTTATTTTTTTCTTATTATTTGGAGTTGCTTAAAGGTTATTTAGTAATTGCCTTGGCTTCATAATTTCAGGTTTTTATTTGTTTGTTTGCTTTTTTTTTATATTAAGGTGATTTGGCTTTCTTTTTCCCCCTTTGGTAGCTTTGGTTGTCCTAGATCAGGCCTTGAACTCTTGGCAGAGGGAAGATCTGCCTCCTTCTGCCTCTCAAATGCTGGAATTAAAGACATGTGCCACAACTGCACAGAAAGGTGATGTATTTTTAAGTCCTGATCCTGTATGCAGACAATGAATAGACATGGTGATAATTAAAGAAGCAAGGGGTCTTTCTGTCTTAGGACAGAAAGTTTGTTGACTTAAATGTGAACATTTTCTTTTCTTTCTAAAATATTTGTTCATACCTACAATGTGTATTCCTGAACCATTATAGAATAAATAATATGTTTGTTTCCTGGGAATGGGTTGGACAGTAGAGTAGATGATTAACCCACAGAACTTGGTTTTTACACTTTGGATCAGGGATATCTACTCATTGAATTCAATCCTGTCCAGTCTTTGGTACTTCATTTTCCAAGATTTCCATTCCATGTATGGTGACTTCATGGAGGCACAAGTCAGGGTACCCTTTATTTCAATAATCTTTACTATTGTCACTATAAACTCAAAATTATCGTTAGGACATTAAAACAATAATTATAGTAATAAATGCTGCAGGGTACCTGAGGTTAAAGTACTAATAGTAGTCTTCCATGCCTGCCCCTGTATTTGGTTATTGTTTGAACTGTGGACTCAGTGATGCGTACTAATAGATGTGCTCTATTGCAAAGAAGCATTGCAGGGCTGTGAGGGCATGAAAGAGACACGTGGATAAGGATGAAAAGCCAAATTTAAGCTGGTTACAGATTTTTCTCTCATGTTTTTCATGGAATCAAGTAGATATACATTGTTTAGGTGAGTACTTAGGTGAGATGTCTTCTACTGAGAAACTCTTGAGGATTCTTAAGTAGTGCTATGATGTATTATTTGTATACACTAAATATTGTGTTCTAGCATCAAGTTACTGTGCCAACAAAGTATGTGTTATTATACTTATTTAGTTGTGTGGGGATGGCAAACTCTAGATGTTAGCAAATTTACCATTTCTTAATGCTTAACTATCCCATTGCCTCCAGGAAACAAACTGCTTAGAATAGCTACTGCTGTGGGGATGCTATTAAAGCCTTATGGGATGCTTGTTCACAAGTTTTAGTTTTTTTAAAAAAATTTTTTAAAGCAGGAACACTAGTCTGAGCACTAGGAATTATTTTATTTAAAGTTATTCTGTGTCTCTACTGTAGTTGTACAACTGTTCACTCAGTGAATGTGTGCTGAAGCGCAGCTTCATCTCTTTCCTTATGAGCTAGATAAAATACATTTTGAATATATTAATATCAGGTTCACGTGGACAATTAGTGCCTTGCATGTGGTGTTGACTAACCATGAGGTTAGAGTTAGCCAATTGCATCCCAGTGGTCATTTTTCCTACTACTGTTGTCTTGGGGACTAGAGTTCAACATTGATTTTGAAGGACTATAGAGACATGCAAACCATAGTGTGTATGAAGAGAAACTGCAGATTTCTGGACTCACCCAATTTCCTATTTGGTATCTCCGTTTATTTATCTAGCAACCATCCAGGGTCAGAACATACAACAGTGACTTTCTGATGTTCCCTACCAACCTTTTCTTTTTCATTGCAAGCCAGTGTTACTCATCTGGTAGTTGAGAACAGACAGAAACCTTGGAGTCGCCTCCCCTGCCCTTTTACAGCCTACACATATTTTATTAACAAATAGTTGTTTCTTTAAAATTGAATCAGAGCACACATATAGACAAAACTATCCCTATAGCAATGAAGACAACGGGCACACAGATCTTGGTCTCTAAGGCCATTTCCCTCTGGAAAAAAAAGTGATGCCAAGGTTGGTGATTTGAAAGTGTCTCACAGTGTGGGAGTGTTAGGAAGTGCTGAAATGATGTTGGGAACATGTCACAGGACATGGGATCCAGTTTGAAGAGCTCTCACTAGCAATTCTGGGATCATTTAAATAGGGATTCATGAATCTTTACTGATAATAGATAAATGAGGTAGAGATAAAGCAGGACTCTTACAGTAGAATGCCGAGACCTGCTGGAAAATGGGATTCATCAATTTGCAATTATCATAGTGAAGATCAAGCCAGGCAAGAATTCTTCATAAATTCTAAATTGAGGAAGAAATTTTGCTTAGGAGGAGGCTAGGTGGCTTGAAAATATAGTCCCTGGGTTGCTTATTAGTGGCAGAGGTGGAGTGGGGTGGAGTTTCATCAGAGAGCTGAGGCAAGCAGGAGTATTCATTCTAACAATCCAGTTGGCACGCCTTCCCTCCCTCCCTCCCTCCCTCCCTCCCTCCCTCCCTCCCTCCCTCCCTCCCTCCCTCCCTCCCTCCCTCCCTCCCTCCCTCCCTCCCTTCCTTTCCATCCCCCCCCCCACTTCAAGACAGGGTTTCTCTGTATTGGAACCTGTCCTGGAACTTGGTCTGCAGACCAGTCTGGCCTTGAAATCAGTGATCTGCCTGCTTCTGATTCCCAAGCGCTGGGATTAATAGAGTGTGCCACACTCCCAGCCAGATGGCTCTCTTAATAGAAGTGTAAGACCTTTAACTAAGAAGATGAGTGCTTAGTCTCACAATAGTAGAAAGTGAATGAAAACTGAGTCCTTTGTTCCAGGAAGTCATATCTATTGATTGAGAAGATTTTTCAAATCAGTTTGTGATCATTACCTACATGTGGCTATTGTGTACTTAAATGTGGTTTGTTTGAATTAACTTGTTGAAGTAAAATATATGTGTCTTTAACTGCCATATTGTAAGAACTCTAAAGTTTTGAAGAT
Source organism: Cricetiscus sungorus (assembly GCA_030556225.1). Taxonomy (NCBI): domain Eukaryota; kingdom Metazoa; phylum Chordata; class Mammalia; order Rodentia; family Cricetidae; genus Cricetiscus; species Cricetiscus sungorus. The sequence continues at coordinate 7,319,367 of JANBXA010000132.1, forward strand.
TACAGGAAGAATGTACACTATTGCATTGTCTTTTAAAATGATTAAATTATGTTTTGAATATATTGTATTAAAATATTAAAATTAATTTGATTTTTTAATTAAAATTTGGTTATTCGAGATATAGAGTTACTAATTCATGTATGGCTAGCCTTATGGTTCTTTTGGAGAACACTGTTAAAGAGGCAAACAACTGAGGCAAGTGTGTCTTTCAATAATGGTCTTGGACCCTGGAAATTTGTGAAGAATATCCTCTGTATCAAAACTCTTCCACGTTCTTCCAGTTATGGCCATTTTGAAGTTTTTACTGTTGTTAATTTTAGGTTTATAAGCTTGAACTTGACAGTTTGTTCACCTACATTTTTTCCCCTCTGAGTGCTAGAGTGTTATTTCAAGTCCGAATGGAAACAGATTTTGCTGATTTGTGCTGTTCTGTTTGAGATGAGTACCATAACTTATTTGGATCCAAAAATTTTTGTCCTGTGGATTATTTCAGAGGATAGAAACAGCCTATAGATGCTACTCTTTCCCAGATAAAGGCATTTCTAATTGCCTGCAGGTAACTTGGGGAATAGCTTACTAGCTGGAACAGAAATGGAGTCTGCTGCCTTTAGACTGCCTAGTGAGTAGCACTCATGACTGTTGAACAGTACCTGATAAAATCTAATTGATCACTGAGCTATAGTGGCTTTTTATCTCCCGATAGAGGCCAAGATAGCCATCAGGTTAGTGTTCCTTTTTAATTTTGTGAAGAATGTTTCACATTGGAACCTATTTGCTCACTCTCCCTCATTGGAGACATTAATGTGGTCTGTATATAATTACGCAATGTGCCTTCATGCCAGTTAACAACTTGCAGAATAGGAATGTGAGGTGAAATGCTGCCCTTCAACCTGAAGGCTTAGGAATTTACAGCCCTTCTTTGCTGACTCATCTTCTATCAGAGTGTGGAGAGGCATTGCTTTCTTACATTTCAGGTCCATCTCTTCCCGTTACTATGTGCTTAGGAAAATGGCTTCCTTGCAGGGTGAAGACTTACGTAGATGTTTTTGAAAAGCCAAAGGATCTCAGGCTACGTAGTAAGGTTTTATCTCCCTCAGGTGAGTTTTCTGGATCAATCTATTCCAAAACGAACCCTTTCAACTAGTTAGCAAATAACTTTAAAGTATGAAAACATTCTCTGTCCACAAATGGGAAAAAATTTCTGTAGCCTCTTGCTGTCCCCTCTCTATAATCTTTTCAAGATTTCATCTTCTAGTTTTAATTTTTCTGCTAGTTTTTCAGTAAATTTCAATATTTGTAAAATTTTGCTATACACTTCTCTTTTTTTTTGTGGTGAGTTGTTTTACTCATAGGTTCTTGCTTTCTTTTTATTATTTGGTCTTGTTTTGTTGTATTATTTCCGGTTCTGCTACAGGTGACCTTTCTAGTTTTGATTCCAACAACATAATGTAGTTTTTTTTCAGTTTCATTATGAAGCATCTGCTTTGATTCTAATTTTGTATTTTAATTATCTTTTAAAAATTATTTTTGAAAAGTATCCTTATCCTTATCCTAGGGGCAAATGATACTCTGCAGTGAGTGGTTATGTGTGGAAGGTGTAGGAAGTGGGGCGCATGGCTCAGGTGTTAATCAGACTTTGTTTTCAATACAGTCCTCTTTTCCGTTACCATGGTGTTCAAGCATGACTCTCTCTCTCTCTCTCTCTCTCTCTCTCTCTCTCTATATATATATATATATATATATATATATATATACATATATATATATATGTATATATATATATACACATTTTAGATACATGCTGACATGCATTTGTTGTTTACTTGTCATATTTACTAGATAAAATCAAACTGCTACAAAATCTTTATTGACTATGTATGTCTCATATTCCTGCACTATTTAAAGTTCTGTTTTCCTAGAGATCTTGGATGTGGACTAAAAAATAGCTGGAACATATGTAAAGATGCTCTGTTTACAGTTGAATAGTGAGGCCTTGGACTGTCTTTGGGGGAAGAAACTCACATGTATTTACATACACACAGAGTAAAATCATTGAGGCTGTCTTTGAATACAGACGTGTTGTGTTGTGTAACCTCTAGGTTGCACCATGTGTGGTACACTTTGTGCATGACATTTCACAGAATTAGGCAAAATGGGTGCCCTGATTAGTAATTCACAAAATATAACTAATGGAATCATTTAAGTTTGGAAGTGTTTGCTCAGCTTTGATTTCAACTTAGTATAATCTTATGTCTTACTTGTTTTACAAAATAAAACAACAACAAAACACCATCTGCTTTACTACCCACTTGCTTCATGGAGAAGATGTAAAGATTGTTAGATTAAAAAATTATAGTGGAATTCCTCAGAGATAAGTTCTGATGAATAAAATTGCATCAAATGTAGATAAATAAGTATTACTCTACTCATTGAAACACTTGCTAACAGTGACAAAGTTAGAGCTCTGTATGTTAGTTGTACTTGGTATTTTGAGGTCACAGTTTACTTTTTATTTTTCCTTTATCTTTACTTGCAAGTGTTCTAAAGTTTACTTTTTATAAAGAAAGGCTTTATTATTTATTTGGACCTGTGGCATATACTGCTCATGTATTTATGTACTATCCCTTTATTGAGAATAATTTTTAATCTTATTTTCTGATAGAATTCTAAACCTAAAACTAATATTTATTTATTTTCCATGTATCAGTGTTTTGCCTATATGTATGTCTGTGGGAGGGTGTCTGATCCTCTGGAACTGGAGTTACAGACAGTTGTGAGCTGCCATGTGGTTGTTGGGAATTGAACCTGGGTCTTCTGGAAGAGCATCAATGCTCTGGACTGCTCAGCTATCTCTCTAGCCCTCTAAAACAATCTTTTAGCTTAAAAATTTCAAGGTGATATTTCCTATTTGTTTAAGGATCCCTGACTTTAGCTGTAATAGAGTAACTGTGGGAACAGGAATGATGGAAGTTCTGTTGGTGCCTCTAATTGTAAGAGAAAGATAGCTGTAAAGAAGGCGCATGAATGGATGTTGAGAACCCCCCCCCCAGCATTTGTGTTTATGTGTATATACTGTTCTTTACTGTCTTCTTAAGTTAATTTTAGACCGAAATCTTTTATTGTTTGTTTTTTGAGGCAGGGTTTCTCTGTAAAGTCCTGGCTATACTGAAACTCTTTCTATGTAGACCAGGCAGGCCTCAAACTCACAGAGATCCATCTGCTTGTGCTTCCCAAGTGCTAGGATTAATGTTTAATATGAAAATTTTAAATATGATATAGAGAAATATTACAAGATTAACAACCTTTCTGAACTTTATTTTTGATAAATCATAAATGTTCTGTCACATTAGCTGCAGTTTTGTATCAGACAGTGTCTCTTTATGTATCCCAGCCTGGTCTTGAGTTTGTGATGTTTCATCCTTAGTCTCCTGAATACCAGAATTACAGATGTGTACCTGGGTAATCAGTAGAATTTTCCATGTTTGTATTTCATGTGTGATTTATATTTCATATTCTTAGAGGAATTTCTGCAGATTTCTGGAAAATGGAATTTGAAAAATTGATTCCTTTCATTATCTGAATTGCTTGCATTGTTGACTCCTGCATCTATACTTTGGTGCAAAATAGATTCGCACACGAGGCATACATGAGGCTCTTACTGTGGGATTGAAATAAGCACTGTGAAGTGATGGAGTAGACAGCTGGTCACACTGGTCAGCAACCTGAGCTACCATTTAGGCTCTGAATGCTGTACACCGGTGCAGTCCTGGACCTCGGAAGCCTCTGGTGTTGAAATGTGTTGGCTGGTGCTCCCACACCCTGTTTGTATGCTTATTATGTTAAGGAGAATGCAGTGTTAGGGAATGTCTTATGATACTCTGCTGCTTCTCACTGCTCTCCTCCACTCTTAAGTCAACTAGTTAGGGAAGCACTGAGAGAAGTTTTAAGTCTTCAAGGAGCTTCTGTTTCTTATCTCACTTATTATCTCATTTGAAGATTACTTTCAAATTATTGCCAATCATTTTTCTCTTCTTTTCCCCCAGAAAAGCTTATGAGAAAGAATTAAAACTTTGCACGTTTCCTTTACTAACCCTGTATTTTCTGGTAGTAAAAAAAATGTAGTAGGACTTATTGGCACCATGGTGCAGAGCATCGAAGGATTCTATATTGTGACAACACATCAAAATAAATTGCTGTCAACAGACCAAAACACCAAGTGCTGTGATTCTGCCTGACGTGTGAAGATTCAGACAGGCTGTCTTGACAAGTTGTGGTGGAGCACCTGCATTTGACAGAAGACAGTGATAGAAATCTGATCTGCTTGATACAAGGCACCTAGGTATAGTTAATGCTGGTGACAGTCTGCATAAAATTACCAAAACAGGCACCTGGCTTTACTTTGCCTCTATTATGTGTGATTATTTTTTTTTGGGGGGGGGAAGGGAAACACACTTTTATTCTCCCTCAATTTCTACTTGTATAGTTAGTTTGGCTTTGATATATAATTGTGAATAACAACTGAAAAACTGAACAGATTGAGGTTTAGTTCAGTCTTTTTTTCTAGTATTGCAAAAAAGATTGCAACCACAGTTGCTCCAAGGAAGAGCATTCAATGAAATTTTATTTTATACTAATCCATAAAAGTAATCATGGTTGAAGTTGTATTCATTTTGTAATTTACAGAGAAAATATTGAAAATAGTGGGGTAAAAGTCAGGAGTTCCCATAAATCTCACAAGTTGCATCCTTTAAAGCCTTCTGAAGAGGTGAAAATCATTGAATAGGTGGTTAATTTTTACCTCTCATTACCAATAAATGATAACTTTTTATAGTGCCAGTATATATCACAACTTATTTAAGAATGTGTAACACATATAGCCCTGGAGTTTAATTATAGAACTTGCTACTGGCTCCGCCGGCTCAGTGTTTTCTGCAGCTGCAGACCCTGAGTGCTGCGTTCTCACAGAGGCTGGCTATTCAGAGCTACATAGTTGTACATTTCAAAATGTATTTTTCTGACTACACCTTAAAGGCTTCAGGGCTCTGAACACAGAGCCATGATAAGAGAAATGTATCTGTACAGAGTTTGGAGCATAACAGGACAATTTTAAAAAATGGAAATGAGTCAACGAGGTGGTGGTGCACTCCTTTAACCCCAGCACTCAGGAGGCAGAGGCAGATAGGTCTTTGTGAGTTCAAGATCAGCCTGGTCTAAAAGATCTAGTTCCAGGACAGGACAGCCTCCAAAGCCACAGAGAAACCCTATCTTGGGGAAAAAAAAAAGGAAGTGAAGGAAAGGTAGTGTTAATTTTCTCTTATCAAATTGTTTGTTTGTTTTTTTTTTAGCATTTTATGTTAACAATTATCTGTGTTCAAATACAGAAATCTATTTTGTTTCCCCTGGTCTCAAAGATGCTCCTGTTTTTGTCTAATTTATTGGTTATCTCATTCAAAGATTAATTTCGAATTATAGCCAATTGTTGCTCTGGTGTTTTCCCTTCTGAAAAAACATAAGAGAAAGAAGTCAAAGATTCTTTAGAGTTGAGAAAATTTGAAAACCACTTTGTCCACTGTATAGTTTTTAAAAGTATAAATTGTTTTTTAAAAAGTTACTATTCACTCTTGCCTGTATTGTTATTTTATCCCTTAAAGGCTGCTAATGAGAAATAGAGCCTCATTATGATTTTAAGGATGAGAGAGGAAGGCTTTTAATTAATGATATGTAAATGGTCTTGAATTGATTATGTTAGAATATCAAGAGAGATGGGTAGAAGCTGTGGTGTAATATATTTTAATTAAGAATTAATTAAAAATGATGGCAATTTCATAAAGCCTCACAGAAAATAGTGGAATTTACTTTCTGTCAGGAGTAAATTAGCCTGTGATTAAATAAAGGGCTTGCATTAATAGTGGAGTTATTTTTAAACTCTGCTATGAAGAGTTATATAATTTTTCCTAAATAAGAAAAATTAAAACTTAATATTTAAAGGTGAATGATGACAGAGAAAAACTGGTCTTTTGTGACTGCTATGTTAGAAAGATTTTGGCTCAAAGTTTAACCTCAGCACACTTGTACTTATCTTTGAGAGATGAACTTTGTCCTATTGCCCTAATAGCACCTCGGATAAGGAGCCTGAACAAATTGCTTTCACAGAGACATTTCTCCAGTTCTGTGTACATGAGATCTGAAAAATTCTTTACTGGTTGTTGAAAATTATTTTTAAAGGAAGTGCTTTACTCTATCTTCTTTCTAGCATCTAAAAATACCTTACCTAGGTATGCTTTTTCATAATACTTTGACTGAAAAGGGTGCCTGTCAGGTCTTTAAAAAGTCCCAATATTTCTTTGTGTTTTTAGCTCGATTCCTGGCACTGCCCCCAGTTTGTGCCTATGTTACTTTAAATTTTTTTTTTGAGAGAGTATTTTTTTTTTTTTTTTTTTTTTTACATAACCCTGGCTGTCTTGTAACTCTGTGAAGACCAGGTTGGTAATGAACTCACAGGGATCTGCCTGCCTCTTCTTTCTGGGTTCTGGGATTAAAGGCATGTGTCATCATGAACACACATTTTTTTTTTTTTTAATACAAGTAGTTGTTTGGTTGTTTAGAAAAAGTTTTAAGGGAAAAATACTTTTGAATTAAAATTGGGTTATAATTTAATTATATAGAATGGCTATAAAAATCTAGGAACTACATACATCTTGCTGCTCTTTTCCCATACTTTAATACGAAGACTCAGTTTAACCTTGTTTTTATTATATTGGACTTTTGTTATTTATTTTTATTATTTTTTTAAAAATAATTTTACATACCAACCACAGTTTTTGTTCCCCCTTCTCCTCACATTCCCTTCCCTGGACTTTTCATTAAAGCACCACATAATATTATTCTCATGGTCTCAACTGCAAATTGGCACTTGATGGTTGAAGAACACTTTAGATAGTAGTTGTGTTGGAGATTTTATGGGTCATCCATCTCAGCAGTGCATGGGATAATGTCTAAGGTCATCCAAGCTGGTCTTAAACTCCTGATCTTTTTGCCTTTATGTCCCATGTAGTAGCCTCACAAGTATGCAGCATGCTTGGCCAGTTGCTTAATTTGGGTATGTACTTGTGTGTTTGTTTTTGCTGACATAGAGAAGTGTGTACTCCTGTTGGTACTCTACCATTCAATATTTCTCCATTACCTATTCCAGGTAGTAAGAGTTCATTTTGCATGTGTAGTTTTGCAGTATGTAGTGCTCTGTGAACTCAGAAATACAGCATTGGGAAGATTAGAAATGAATATTCCTTTGTCTTAGTTGTAAAATCATGAACATTGCTGCTGATCATAAATATTTCGAAGTTTATCATAGTCTCCAAGTTTTATAAGAACATCACTAGGAGTTGTCATAGTTGGATGGTGAAACTGTTATTAATGCAGCATTTGACTTTCATCCCTGTGGATGTTATTCTGAGAACAGGCTCAATGTAATTCTGTTTTCTTTTCATTGGTGCATTACCATAGTAATACTATCTTTTGCTTTCATATGAATTCCAGATAAAAAATAATTTTAAAAAGACCCAGTTTAACATATATGATGTGTATATAGGTCTTTTAAAGAAGAGATTACATTTTCATCTGGTGTTATTGCTAATGTCTTCTGTGCTAAGTTGAGGGAGAATTTGGCATATAAGGGTATTTCTGAGACTGTGTTTAAAGGTCACATAATCCAGTAGTACCTCAGTGAACATTCTAGGATTACCTGTTTTACATAGAATGTCTTTTAAAAAGAAATTTATTAATATTCAGTATGTTTTTACTTTGATGTTTAGAATCTGGAAAATAATGAAGAGAACTAATAGTTGTTCCAAGAAGGTACATTTAAAAGATTTGGTGGTCGCGTGATTAGAGACAGGTAGGCCACTGGATTTTGATGAAACTAAAGGAAACCAAAGTAAAGAATTAGGCAGTTGTAGAAGAGGTTGTGGTACCTGTTGGTCTGTGCTAAGTATCTGTGAGGTATGCTGGATTTGGGGGTCTCATTGTTCAAGACCCTTCCCACTGTTTTTCTACCATGCTTCATCAATTCTGTTTTCAGGGGCAGTCTGCCTTTGTAAGAACAGAGAACAACTGTTATAATGAGATGCTATGTTTTGAGCACTTGGGCTCTTAATACTGTTTCCTAATGCTGAAAGGCTAAGAACTCTAGAAGTCTTGGGTGTGTTTAAGTCTACTTCGAGGTCTTCTCAGTTTGTGAAGAAGTTCACTGATCTTTCTAGGTAATAGAAAGATCCATTATACTAGAAGCCAATAGGCTAGATACAGTTTCACTAATGATTTTTGTCTTTTCCCCTCATCCCATTTATTGCTTACTACAAAGTGAAAATCCCTTCAAAGGTTTGGTGTCAGCATTGCTTCTGGTGGCCCTGCTGCAGTTATGTAGCAACAATGGTGACTCTTGTTGTCTGAGCCTGTTGGTGGCCCAGTGAAAAGTGCTGTGCATTTGTCACTCAGTTCAGTGATTCAGGTCACTGATCCTCTAACTTTTTTTTTTTAATGGACTTTCTATGGAACCATTAAGGATTACTAAGAACCCCAGAGAGCCTTTGTGAAACTGGTTGTATATGTTGGTATTTGCTACATTAAAAATACTAATAATAAAAAACTAGTTAATTCTAAATTAATAGTAAGAACACAATGCCATGTTGATATAAATAACATTTTAAAAAGTAAAACTTTTTCAAAATATAAATTTAGTTAGAAGAATGATATTGCTTTATGTTTTTTGCACATCTCTTTAATGTCTGGCTTCCGTAGCTTGGTTCTCTATATTTGGTCCTATTATGATATTATAATTCATATTGCCTCATAACATGTTCTTTGCATATAAGAGAAATTGAGAGCAAAAAGGGCAATCTGAGTATTATGAATACTATGAAATATGCCTCAGGTGGACCTGCAGAGCAGAAGTGGCCTTCAGGAGGTGGGCACCAGGAGACCCTTTGCCAGAAAACCACTGGTTTAGACAGTGTTCTTGTATCTTTTTTGCATTTGCTAGACTATACTGATCAGGAGTGCCCACTCTTCTGCTCTCAACGTCAATGTTCATTTTATTTTGGTTTTTGAGATAGGGTTTCTCTGTGTATCTTAGGAGCCTGTCCTGTATATCAGGCTGGCCTCAAACTCACAGAGATTCACCTGCCTTTGTCTCCCTAGTGCTGGGACTAAAGGTGTGTACAACCAACACCCGGCTAATAGCTATGTTCTTATGGCATCATCCATGATTGTGTTATCACCAAGCTTAATGTAGCCCCTAATTTTGGCATCTAATTTGGGATTTTCCTAGAAGATCCTGGAAATGAATTTAATTTTGCACTGGAAAACACTTTCTAAATGTGAGCTGTGGGTGGCCGTTTTTAGTCAGTTAAGTTCTTGCACAGTATCTTCAAAAGAGAAGGGCAGATAGCATTAATATTAATTCATTTCAGTAGTTAGAACATTATTTTCAGGAAAAAGCTGTTGGAATTGAATGTAGTATAGAGAATACAGTGTAGTTTGCAGTTTTTTTGCTCAATTCCTTATATATATATATATATATACATATATATATATATACACACATATATATAATCATATATATATATATGATTATTTATTTGCAAAAAAATTCCTTATTTTAGAATGCAAAGTATTTAAAGTGTATAGTACTGGACTGCTGAGATGGCTCATTGTGTAAAGGTGCTTGGTGTCAATCCAGATGACTGTCCTGAGTTCAGTCCCCTGCATTGTAGATCAACTTCTATAAGTTCTCTCTCTCTCTCTCTCTCTCTCTCTCTCTCTCTCTCTCTCTCTCTCTCTCTCTCTCTTTCTCTCTCTGCCTCTCTCTCTCTCTGCCTCTCTCTCTCTCTCTCTCTCTCTCTCTCTCTCTCTCTCTCACACACACACACACACACACACACACCATAAAAATGTGCAGTGACTACAGCTTGTCTGGAAAAGTCATTAATTAATATTGGGCCATTACAGATTAGGGGAGTTTCTTACATTGAAAATATACCTTAGGAGTGCTGCACTAAGACCTTAGGCAATTCAACTTCCTGTGTGAAGTCATGACTAGAAGAGATTATCCCAGCTCTAAGAAATTATGAGTACAGTTCTAGCCTAACAAAATTATACTGCGCACAAAAATATATTTGAATGGGGTATTGATTGGTCACTCTGAAATGAGGTTGTTAGGACATATGAAACTTTTATATTTTACTTTTTGATTGTGAAATACTTCAAACACAGTTTATCCGTATTCCTGTTAAATTTAATGAGTATTGATATTTTGTTATATCTGCTTTAGATATTTGTTTATTTCTTAAATATTTTGTTATAAGATGGGCCTGGTGGTGTAGCTCTACAATTTCAAGTATTTGGGAGGCTATGGCAGGTTTGCAAGTTCAAAGCTTGCCTGGGAAACTTAGCCCTTATCTCAAAATTAAGAATTAAAGAAAGAAAGGTCTAGGGTATCCCAGCAGTAGGGTGCTTCCTTAGCATTCATAAGGCTGTAGGCTCAACTTCTAATATTGTAAACAAAAACCCAACAAGAATGTTAATAAAAGACAAAATTATAAGAAAGACCCAAATTACATGTGGTTAAGTTATTTACTTTAAATCACTAGCTTTCCTGCTTATATAAAATGAATGCTTGTCCTGTAGTTAGTACATAATTTTTTCACATGCACTTCAAGTGTTTCCATATTGTACTTAGAACACTTTAGCTTTAATATAAAATAATACATATAAAACGTATACATTGTACACATTTTTATAGCCTGTTGTTTGTACTCATGAGCACATTTTTCCATTAAACCGCACTATGCCATGAGGCAGCAAGGCAGTTAGAAGTACTCTTCTATGGCCTCTACTTGAGTTCCTGTCTTCAGGCTCCTGCCTTGACTTCCTTCATAATGGACTGCATCTGCAAGCTGAAATAAACGCTTTACAACCCAAGTTGCTTTTGGTGACGGTGTTTATCACAGCAGCAGAAATCTAACTAGAACAATATTCTTGAAGGTATAGAAGAACTTCTCCAAGATGTGAAACTAGAAATAGGTATGGAGTATAATAACCAGATTATCTAGGTGTTCCCCGGGTTGCTTTTCAGAGTGGTTGGACATCTCTATTGGCACTGATATTGTTTGGCACTGAACGTTGTTTTAGAATTACTTATTTTTCAAGACCCAGAAACTTAATTCAACTCCTTTCCTATATCCTTATTTTAAACTCAAAGTCTCTACATTCTTCAGTACTAGATATAGTTGTCAATTGTTGCAAATTTTCAACTTTTCTGATTATAAGTAACTTGTATTTTATTTTCATTTTTTGTGGGTGAGTACTTTTGATATTAGGGATTATTTGGGGTTAATAAACTGACAAGATAGATACAAAAGTAATTTTGTTAAGTGCATTGATATTCACTGGCTAATGATTTTGTTTTTGACCTTCTGAATGTAAGCTGTGTGAGATGTGTGTTTATCTTGCCTTCTAATATGACATCACCCCTGCTGACTTGAAAAGCAACAATAGACTAAAAATGTCTGTAAGGTAGTTTATGACTTTGCTTTGGGCATATCCACAGCTGCCCTGGGATACATATGAACCATAGATTGTGTTACCTTGACAAAGTTTTCCAGATTTCAGAGTAATTAATAGTTTATGTAGAAGGCTGGGTGGTGGTGGCTCATGCCATTAGTCCCAGAACTCGGGTAGCAGAGGCAGGCAGATCTCTGTGAGTTCAAGGCCGGCCTGGTCTACAGAGCTACACAAAGAAACTCTGTCTCAAAAAACCAAAAAAAAAAAAAAAATATGTAGATATCCTTTCAAACACATACATGTATGTTTACTGCTTGTTTACTTAGAAGAATTATTAGTTTATTAAGCTATATTTCTAGGGGGTGGGGTCCAGAGCCAAGAAAACAGTTAGAAACCAGTTTTTCTGTAATTCATAAACTACTTTTAATCTATAACTAACCTATGAGCAATCAAAACTCATGTTTAGGCTAAGACCAAACCTCAGTGGAGCATAATCATAACAAAGCCTGTAATGGGATCAGTGTGTGAACATTGTGGGCATCATCACCATCTTCAGTGTGTTCCAAGCCAGTTACACATTTTTCTGGTTGGTCATTTAAATATAAGTTTAGAAATAAAGTTGATCCATGCCTAGTCAACTGTAAAAATGGCTCAAGCCTTGATTAGCCTGAAGTTGTGCCAGACCAGACACAGTGACTTTGTGCAACAACTTACTCATAAGAGTAAGTTATTGAGTACAAGGTTTCCCCCCTCAGATCAAGAGTTATATGATATATTTAGAGTATTCAAGGCATTCAGCTTATTAGAAAGTAAAAGAAAACACAGAGTTCTAAATATGCAGATGGATATGTTTGCCTGTATTTCTACTAAAGTATTTTCAAACCTTTGATTGGAGGTGAAAATCAGAAAGGTAAGTCACCTTCTTTGTTCTAGGGTAAATAAAACACCTGCTTCCCGCAGTCTCCTTGATCGGTGAGAAATGCCTTATATCAAAATCACATGGTGAGCATGCAGCTGTAGGTGATCCCCTGAGAACTGTTTCTGATTGGAGCAGGGAGTTGCGTACTGAAAGAAGAGGGAGACAGACAGGTTGTTTTAAAGAATTCTCAGCAGGCCAAATGCTTATGTTGGATCCATGCTACAACATTTTTCATGTAGAAAATGCAGCTTTATCAATTTTAAAGGTTTTACTTTGAAACTTTGGTGTACACCTTGTTTACATTTCATTAGTCCATGGGCCAGAAATTTCATTTATGCACATACTTGTCAGTCTTCTTTTTCAGGCTTGTGTTCTGAAAAATAGGTTTTACAGAATTCATCTAGTTCCTAAAGTCCAGGCAGCTGGCATAGCCTGGGACAAATAGCTGTTAAGTGTGTAGACAGCAACAGGAAAGAAAGAAAGTAAACTTGATTATCTAACTTAAAATTACTTTGATAGATGCACCATTTGATGGTTCTTTTTAGGAATTCAGATCTGGGTGGGTAACTCAATATTTACTTTTCTAGTCAAGGGCATCTTAAATTTTTGTGCCTATTGAGGTTTTGGTGTAAAGTTAAAAGTCTTGTTATAGCAGATGACCATGCAGTAAATTTTAATCTGTTCTCTCTGTAGTTTCCCTTCTGAAGCCAAACAGTCTTTATGTTTAAAACATGAGATACACAGAAGAAATATTTGTATTATTTTGAGAGGAATATAGTAATAGTTTTAAAGAAAATTCTAATGGGAGAATTACTGCACCCTGGTATGAGGAGTGGTGTGGTTCTGGTGCTGCTCTGTGGCAATGGAGCCCCATGTGCCTGGCTAAGCATCCCTTACCGACATCTGGAACCAGCTGCAATATATCACTGTCAAAAGTGCTTTCTATACATATCTGCATTTACACATTAGTTACCCACGCAGCACTCGTCAAAAAAGCTGAACAATCTTGACATGGTGTCCCTTGTGGAACTGCAAAGGTGAACCGAAGTTGGGAGGCAGTGTCTCGCGTCACTGTCTGCTGAGCTCGTACAACAAGAAGCCTGATTAAAAGTGAAAGGGAAATTTATCAGTTGCCTCAGCTCTGTGGACTTCAGTATAATTTTTACTTATAAAAGGAATATTTTTTGTAACGTGAAACATGAAATATAGTATGAACATTGACCTAGTTTTGTTTATAAACTAGAGAAATATATCTTTAAGTTGAAAAGAGAGATTGCTTTGTATATATGTTTAATAGATTTTTTTTTCTGTTAGTTATGTAATTTCTTTCTTTCTTTCTTTCTTTTTTTTTTTTTATTGAGTGCTGGGGATTGAATCTAGGGTTTCAGGCATCCCAGGCACACACACTGTATCACTGACTATTTTAAAAAGAAAACTTATGTTTAGAATTAACTGTGAAGAATTATAGATAAAACATTGATGACATTTGGCTAATCTAGTCTCTAAAATACATTTATTTATTGATCTGTTGGGTTTTTTTGTTTTTGTTTTTGAGACAGGGTTTCTTTGTGTAACAGTCTTGGTTGTCCTGGAACTTACTTTATAGACCAGATTGGCCTTGAAATTCACAGACATCTGCCTGCCTCTACCTCATGAGTGCTGGGGCTAAAGGTGTGCACTACTACCAACATTTTATTTGTTTTTTGTATATGAATATTTTGCCTGCATGTATATGTACCACATTTATGCCTGATGTCTGTGGAGGTCAGAAGAGGGCATTGTATCCCTTGGAATTGTAGTTACAGATATTTATGAGCTGCCATGTTTGTGTTGAGAATTGAACCCATTTCCCTCCCCTGGAAGATCAGCCAGTAGTACTCTTACCCACTGAGCCATTGCTCTAGCCCTGTGGTTAGTGAGGTTTAATGGAAAAACAGTGCAAAACTTCCTATGTGTGACCCTCTTTGTGTTCACTGGGGTAGCAACGTTTGTACTTATTCACTCTCAAAGAGGTGGATGATAGGAAAGGAGAAGTGGTTATTTATAGGTGATGTGTATTTGTGTATTAATGCAGATTTGAAAATGAAAAGTGTTTTGACAGAAAATAAACACAGTTTTTATACAAAGAACCATTCAGGCGCCTTTGCTATCCTCTTAAACTAACACTATTTAGTACTAATGATGATGTTTGCTGTGGTCCTCATGTCCTAGACATTTTGTCTGCCCTATGTGTGTTGTCTCAAGCAGACTGAATAAGTGGAAGGTTACTTCCCTCATCTCACAGACAGAGACTTGCTTGACAAGGTCAGACCTCTTGTCCAAATCCATTGCATCAGGTTTTGTTTTCTTTACCAGTTTAACCTCTAATTATAAAAGTTTTCAATATACACAGCAGAGAATACTGTGACTTTCTTATCACCAGCTTTCTTGTTTGTTTATTTTGTTTCATTTTCTTGTTTTTTTTGTGTTTCTCAAGACAGGGTTTCACTGTGTAGTTTTGGAGCCTTTCCTGGCACTCACTCTGTAGCCCTGGCTGGCCTCTGCCTCCCTAGTATTGGTATTAAATGCATGTGCCACCACCACCGAGCTTTAACCATCTGTATTGTATGTTTGCTTCTTATCTCACATATAAACTTTCCTTGCTTGAATGTTTTAAAGCTGCTCTGAGACACCAG
Organism: Cricetiscus sungorus; assembly: GCA_030556225.1. Lineage (NCBI taxonomy): Eukaryota > Metazoa > Chordata > Mammalia > Rodentia > Cricetidae > Cricetiscus > Cricetiscus sungorus. The sequence continues at coordinate 7,334,520 of JANBXA010000132.1, forward strand.
GCCATTTCATCTTTAAATACCAAAATATGTATTACAAACAAGACATATTCTTTAAGTCAGTTTCACTACCACATCTTACCAAGTTATCAAAACTTCAATTAGCAACACCTTCTGTATTCCTAATATGTGAAGCATGTTTAGATTTCTTGATTGCCTAAAATACATATTTCCTGGGGAGATATGAATTGTTTGAGTCAGGTTCCAAGCAGGAACACTGTTGTATTTCGTTGTGATGACTATTGAGTGTCTCATAATAGAGCACTTCCACCTCCTTCTTTCTGTCCCTCTGTTTCCACACAACATTAAAGAACTCAGAATCAGTGTCCTATTGAATGCACCACATTCTGCATTTTACTGATTATTTCCCTATGGTATTTTTTTTTCCTAAGTCTTAATTAGATTTGTGTTGCATCAAACCACCTATGATGTTTTGTTTGTTTGTTTGTTTTGTATAATCAATACTTAAGCTAACACTATTTAGTACTAATGATGATTGCTGGGTAGTAAATTTGCTCCTCATTTTTTCATCTCAGAGTTTTACCATACGTGGATGATCAGTATGTACTTGAATTAACTGCATTTCTTAAGAGTTGAAATGTGGCTGTTTCCAATTTCTTCCTGCATTTATTAGCCAGACCTCCAACCCCACCTTTTTTCTTTTGGAGATAGGGTTTCTTTATGTAAAAAGTTCTGGCTATGCTGGAGCTCACTTTGTAGAACAGGCTGGCCTTGAACTCACAGAGATCTACCTGCTTCTGTCTTTCAGTGCTAGGATTAAAGTGTGCACTACCATAGCCTTTAATGGTTGAAGTGATGGACTAGAACTTTTTTTAAAGGCAAAGTCTCACTGTGTATCAATGGCTGGCTTGAAACTCACTAGGCCTTGAGCTCATAAAAATCAGATTTCCTCCTAAGTGCTTGGATTTAAGGCGTATACCACTATGCCAATCTTGCTAAAATAAATATTAGTTAAGAATTCCATATATGTAGAAACTGGCTCAGCAGTTAAGAGCTGAGTTTAGTTGCCAGCAACCACATTGTGGCTCACAACCATCTACAATGGGATCTGATGCTCTATTCTGGCCTGCAGGTGTTGAACAAAAGACACACATCAACTTTTTTCTAAGTCTAGAGTAGTACTTAGTATACCATCACTGTACAAGGGATAAATATAGAGGATAATGATGATATACATTGAATGGTAATTAAAGATGGGAGAATTAGAATTCTGGCTGCCATAGAGCACACATTAATCCCAGGTGTTCAGGAAGGACCAGAATGACACTGTGTGACTGTAATGTGTTCTTCCTACTGTCTGCACTCATCAGTGTTAAATTAGGACACTTGTGTCTCATATCACCTCTCTCATCTTACCATTGCCTCATGATGCAGTGTTGTTCCTTACAGAGAGAGAGGGTTCCTGTAGGTCTAGATCCATACTTGCTAGAGATAAGACTTGTGTGGGAATGTTGATCAAAAGAAAATAAGGCAAATATGTTACTCTTCTAGTCCATATCTGTGAAGACAGAATGAAATAGGACACTTACAGCTGAGAAGGGATGGTACTGCCATTCTTCATTGTCAAATGTCATGACACTTTATGTTTTGCTTGGCTTAACTTTTTACAACACTGGCTTTAAGTAAGATGTATTATCATACATTACAGTCCATGCCTTTAAAGTAGGTGTTTTACAACTTTTAGCATATTCACAGAATCATGTCCCCATCACAAAGCTACATTTTGTACATCTTTATCTCCCCCAAATGGTATCCATATTAATCAGCAGTTAGTCTCTGTCTTCTTTTAGTCTTCCTATCCACTCAGTCTTAGGCAATCACTACTTTATTGTCTATATGGAGTTGCCTGATCTTGCCATTTCATATCATTGCACTTATACAGTGTGTGGTCTTTCTGTTGGCTTTCTTTGCTTAGCACAATGTTTTCATAGCTCTTCATGTTGTAGTTTTTCATCTTGTAGTAATTTTCGATTGGTTGATATTGAATTCTTTTATTACTTGATGGACATTTGGATCAATATTTATTCATACATTTTTTGTGGACATATTTTCAGTTTTTCCAAATTGAATTGCTGGGTCTTATGAAGGCTCTAATGTTTAATCTCCAATAAACCTGACACATGTTTTCCAAAATGACTGTGTCATTTTATATTTCTATCTGAACCACATGAAGGTTCCAAATCCAGTTTAACAGTATCATCGAAGGGATAAATGTTGCTTGATTTTTCTGTGTCAAATATTCTTCTATTGCATGTGCAGTAGTGTGTCTAGCTGAAATTGTGCTGCCTTCAAAGCAATACAATTAAAAATGCCAATGTAGTCAGTGAATAAAAGAGCATCATTATGGAAAATGTGAGAGGCTGACTAGGCCATGGGAGGCTTGAGAGGGAGAGATCTGGGAAGATTTCTCTGGCAAATGAAAGGTTTGATCTGAAACTGAGAAATATAGCTGGAGAGGTGGGAGTAAGACCCCTCAAAGTTTAACTTTCCTATACTTTAAAAAGTTGATATTAATTTTTAATTATGTGGTCTCTGTATATGAGTTCATTGTCTCCAGAGGTCAGAAGAGAATGTTGGATCCTTTGGAGCTGTAGTTACAGGAGGTGCAGCATCTGATGTGTGCTGGCAACTGAACTGTGATCTTCTTTCTGTACAAGCAGTGTGTGCTCTTAACTGCTGAGCCATCTCTCCAGCCACCATTTTCACAGTTTAAAATGTGTATTGTTGGTGGGATATTTTAATCAATAGGTTTTTACTTAAATTGCTTTTTACATCAATTGCTTTTACTTAAATTAAAAAAAAAATATTTTATGTGTATGAGTGTTTTGCCTATATGTGCATCATGTTCGTGTGTGGTGCCCATCTAGGCCAAAAGAGGGCATTGAATCCCCTGGAATTTCTGACAGATGTGAGAAACCTACCATGTGAGTGCTAGGAATCAAACCTAGGTCTTCTGCAAGAACTAGTGCTCTTAACTGCTGAGCACACTCCTCAGTACCTGTTCTTAGTTTTTGTCTTTTAATTTTTTTTTAATATTGTAAACTATTTATATCTCTGTGCCTGTTTTCTGTTAGGATTTTTGTTAATGATTTATAGCAGTCTATATATTCCAGATCCAATAAAACACTGGCAAAGGGTATAAAGTACAGTAAAAGGTAATAAATATATCTCTAACTTGTGTGTGAAAAGGTTCAGTCTTACTTAAAATAAGATAAAAATCAGTACCATCTATGAAGTGCATGCTGTATATCAACCATGATTCTGGGTACTTCATATATATATATATACATATATATATATATATATAAATTTATCAAATTGTATTATTTATTTATATATTTATTTAGTGACAGGGCTTTACTGTGCATCACTGGCTGGCCTGGAGTTTACTATGTAGAGCAGGCTGGCCTTGAACACATGGAGACTGATCTGCCTCTATGTCTCTGAGTGCTGGGATTAAAGGTGTGTACTACTACAGGCTCACATAATTTTGACAAGAATGTTTGACATTGGAGTAGAAGTTTTCCTAGATACTACTCAGGAGGAAGTGGAAGCAGAGAAGTGAAATCATTTCTCAGTGATATATAGCCCCATGGCAAGGGAAGAACCTGGTGTAGTCAGAGCTCTTGATCATTTATATGCTGCTGACTCTCAAGAATCAGAAGGGAAACAGAGTATGGACTAAAAAAAAAAAGCCACTCAAATCAACAAATACCAAAAAGTGTGACAGTGTTAGCTTGACAATTTACACATGTTCTACCCATGTAATCCCAGCACTCAGGAGACTGAGGCAGGAAGATCACAAGGCTCAGACCAGCTTGTGCTATACAGGGAGAATTTCTCTTAAACAAACAAAGTAACAAGTCAAAATAGTTGCTCGTGGGAATGCAAATTATTAAGAAATTTGGCAATATCTAGCAAAATTTTAGATGCCTATAACCTTTGATCTGAAGTTTAGCCTTTATATCCTGTTGCACCTGAGAAGTGTTGATGTTTTTGGAGGTGTTTGTAGCATTGGTCATAAGAGTGTAAGATTGCAGTATTTTAAGTGTTCTTTAGCTGGGACCTAGCTAAATAAATAATGGCATTTCTAATCATTATGATGGTGAGCCTATGGAAAAGAGACTGCATGCATGCATCAGTGCAGGGCCAGTTTCCAGAATACTTAGTCAGAAAGGTACAGCATGAAATAGTGCAGACATTCCGTGTATGTTTAGCGGGGATGACCATCAGTAAAAAAGGCACCTTCAGAGGGGTGCACAGTCCATGTGACACTCTTGGCCTCTGCAGCAGAACAAGTGTTTGGGGGGTAGGGATAGGAAAGTCATGTTTTGCAGGCTGAGCTGTATAACCTTATATTAGGAATGTTAGAATGAAACTATAAAGAGGAAATCTAAGTAATAATAACTGGTTAGTGAAGGACATCTTGAACTCTTCTTTTTATTTTTCCAGTTAGAGCTCAAGAGTCCTCACTGTCCTTTTTATTATTATTATTATTATTATTTTTGTAAATTTCTCCCAAAGATGGCTGCCAACAGTTGATTATAGGTAGAACGGACACATGTTAACTGTAAATGCCATGTGTTTGGTACTGTGAGTAACATTTTTCTTTTTTTTTCCTGTTATTTTAAGATTATTTTAGACAAAATTCTTTTTCTCTTGACAGGGCCTTAGTTTGTAGCCCTGACTGGTCTGAACTCTCTATGTACACCAGATTTGTCCTGAGTTCACAAGAGTTCCACCTGCTTCTCCCTTTCAAGTGCTGGGATTAAAGACAAGTGCCATTGGGTTAGGTCCTCACATATTAAACAAAACCCTTTGCAAAGCCATGTGGTTCATTACCACACTGAAGTACAAACTGCCTCTTCTTTGTAGTCATTTAATTTGCAGCTTCTTGGCATTAGCAGGAGCTCAGGGAGGCAAGAGTATTTGGGTTGTGAATGGGCTATGGGAAGATAAGAAAAAAAAAAATCACCTCCTAATAATGGTCTTAGGACTAACCAACTTATCACTCCAGAAATATAATGGTCAGTTGATTGCTAGTGTGGCAGATTTGTTCTTTGCTCTGTATCAGATTAAACCCGTTTCTGTTAATATCAAGTAACAAAAATACACATACATGAGGCTAGATAAAAGTTCAATGTATTTGGAGGGAGCATAGGCCAAGGATGGCCGCTGAAATTGTCTAGGTCCAGAGCAGAATTTGTGGTGCTCATCTAGGAAAGTTTTATAAAATGAAAAGTATCAACTAGAATTTTATATAACCAAAGAAGATAGAGTAGAATTTTGAAAGTAGAAAGGCAATGATTTTTTGGAGGAAGATGTTAGAATTTCTAGAGGTGATCATATATGTCTATATAATCTATTTCTTTTTAACAAGGGAAAGGGGAAAAGTGAAGACAACAAGTTAAGATGGCCCTTTTGGCATACTTAAAACTCATTTGTTCAGAATGTGTTTGGATTTGGCTATTTCATACTCTGTTTCCTGGCTAGGATGCTTTGAGGAAGTAATTTAGTAACCTTCCTATGTCTCAGTTTGAATTTTTAAAATGGAGATAATTAGAATATTTACCTTATTCAGTAGCTGTGAGGACTGAATGAAATCATGCAGTGAAGTGCATAGTCAAGTGTCTTGTACATGGAGGCTCAGTTGGCCAGCACCACTAATAATGGGAGTTGAAGTGGATATTTAGTCCCATACATTGTTGTAGGCTTCAAGAATCTAGCGGCAAATGATGATCAAAAGGACTTTACTGAGGTTGGAGAGATGATTCAGTGATTAAGAGCACTTAACTGCTCTTGCAGAAGCTCTAGATTTGGTTCCCTGCATCTACATGGTATCTCACAACTGTGTCATTCCTCTTCCCTTTGTGTGTAACTTCAGTATGGCTGAATGCATTGAAGAGAAATATATACTGGACAGACATTCCTGAAGTAGATGCTCAGCAAGTGTAAACTTTAATTTTGACTCTTTATTTGCCAGAAGATGAGATTGAGAATACTCCTTGGGAAATGAGATTATAGAAGTGAAGGAAGGTTTGGAATCGTAGGCAAGAACCGCTCACCGCTTAGGTGTGAACAGCAGGTGTGCTGGATGAAGTGAAATAACTTCTTCACCATGAATTCCAGAGTGAGTTCATGTGGACCAAGGAGAGACAAAACCCCAGATTTATGGAGAGGTTACAAGCTGGAAAATCATAAAGCATGTAAGTTCTGCTGAGTCTGGGTAGTTGAGAAGATGTTTGAATGTTAGTTTTGGATGACAGTAGAATATCAAAGTATGTACATTGTATGGATGACAAGAAATGAAAGAATAAGGGCAGGGAGAAAAAAAGATAAGGTTGGTATGTTGTGCTTAGATGTTCTGAGACCTTCCCAGTGGCCTTCCTGTGTTTGGAATTGAGCTAATAAACTCCTGACATTTCATACATTCACACTCCATTTTGAAGTATTTTGCTAGCATAAAATTCCTAATGTAAAGCAAAGGCTTTACAGTATTCTGCAATCTGTCAATTCTGTGCTGCTCATTTCTGGGCTGTGGGGAGCAGTTTGGACAGCGGCCATTTAGATGACTCTGTAAATAAAAGCGTCAGCAGACAGATTGTTTTTATGCTTTTTGTGTTCACAGATCTGGCCTTTGGTCTTTTATCTTCAGTAGTTAAGAAAATACTGAAGATAAATAATTGACACTTGTTTTCTATTATGCTAGTTTTAAACTGTCTTCAAGGAAATTTTTCAGTAGGTGGAAACAACTTTGTAATAAAAGAAAATATGCAGAATAGAGGATGTGTATGCTTGTGTGTTTATGTATGTTAGTGTTTATGTCTGCATATATATGTGTTCATGTATATGCAGTGGTTTTCCAACCTGTGTGTTGTGACCCCTTTGTGGTCCCATATTAGATATCCTGCATATCAGATATTTACATTACAATTTCCTAACTAGCAAAATTACAGTTATGAAGTAGCAAAAAAATAATTTCATGGTTGGGGGGGGTCACCACAACATGAGGAACTGTATTAAAGGGTCATAGTGTTAGGAAGGTTGAAAACCACTGATATATATATATATACATATATATATATATATATGTGTGTGTGTGTGTGTGTGTGTGTGTGTGTGTGGTGTGTGTATGTGTGTGCAGATGCATGTGTGTGTTCATGTGTATATACATATGCATCTATATGCATGTAGGTGTATGCTCACATATACACCTATATACCCTATGTATGTTTTGCATTGGCAGTGTGTCTATTTTGCTTTTAGCACCACTTACCATGGTTTTGTATAGTAGCATTCTGGCCAAATTCAAAAACTGCTCTACCTCACATATTGGCTTTTCAGCAGCTGGCAGTATGAACAGCAGATAATACATTTTCCTGACCTTTCTTGTGTGGCTTTTTATATTATGACTCAGGTTTGCTGCCAGAAGTTTATTAGTGACTCCTAATATGTATATGATTTCTTAGCAATGTCTAAACCTTTGAATGGTATTTTTTCATCTTTTAAAAAAAGAAGTAGCCATTTTTAAAAACTCTGAAGTTCTTAGTACTTTGTCTGTAATACTGTAGGACTAGTAGTCTGTATCTTTCAATATTGAGATTTTTTTTTATTTAAAGCATGTATGGAAATTATTTTTGCCACCCTTTGGGAAGTTATATGTATTGTGAGTTCATGGGTAAAGACTGAAAATATTTATGTCACGGGGCCATTTCTTTTGTCCTTCTTCTTTGTTTTGTATATATTTTGATTAAATTTCTATGAAAGGGACATTGTGAATGGAGTCTACGGAGGCTTTGAATTAGTCTGTCTCCTTTGTGGACTCTCTGCTAGAGTTCTTCAGTGTTCCTGTTTTGTTACTGTATCCAGAGAGGCACAAGCCTTTTGATTTCTGGCATTCAGTGTAGCTGGTTCTTCTAGAGGCTCTAAATATATTACTGTTTAGAGACTGTGATAGCCCTTTGTATGTGTCCACTAAAGTAAGTTATATTTATTTTTCAGATGAAGAAACTAATGTCCAGAGAGGCCTAATGAGTTGGTCCAGGTCACAGAGTCACTGAGCAGTTGGGTTTAGATTTGTTACTAAGTTCCTTCTGACTCATAAACCCCATAGCTTAAGATCCTAAATTATTGGTATAATTAGGTGAATGCATGTCAATTAGTCTCTGTGACAAGGTTTTAAAAGTGAGGCTTGGTAGTGCTTGGACTTGAGGAAGGAGGAGAACAACTGTAGACAGTTCTTATGCTAATCCAGCACCCTCTAGTTACTTACTGTGCTTTTTCACTGGGAGGCACTAGAGGCATGACCAGGTTTTATGTACATGACTGTTGGAGCAGGACATTGATAACCACTCTACTTTTCGTCCTCTTTGCTGTTTCACCCCTGGATTTTTACTCCATTTGTATGTGACGTGGAGGACAAGAAAAGAAATCTCTAGCATCTGGCTCTACTATTGCATGCCTTGTTTTGGTCTTGATCTTACAGGGCCTGTTGAACCTAGGACCAGCTTTTGCTCAGACTGCCATCAAAAGGGATGTGTGTACTTAATTGTAGGCAGAATTGCTTGTGCTGGTAAGAGAATCCAGAGAGAGTGAGCAGATCTCTTAACTATTTTGGATATTGAAGTTTATTCAGAAGTTTACTGCAGTAAGCTGCTATATAGCTCTTTAGCCAAGAGAAGTAGAAATAACTTGACCTTATGGCCTTAAAAAAAAAAGTCAGTCAATCAATCATTTTTAAAACAAGCATTCACTCTGTAGACCAGGCTGGCCTTGAACTTGGGGTGATTGTTCTACCTGACTCTTGAGAGCTCATTTCAGTAATGTTCTTCTACACATGGTGTCTTCTGCTTTCAGTGACATTTTTGTTGCAGTCTTCACAGAGATGTAAATGAAGAATTTGAAAGGAGATGATTTTGTGGGATGTTGATAATTCACAGAGTATGCATTGTCTGACAGTGTATCTCGAATTTTGAAAACTTTAATTTATATTTTTATGTTTTGATGCTGTGTAATTTATCTTTTGCCTTCAAATGATGAAGTAACTGACCTCCTTAAGATGGGAGTTAGAAATATACTTCAAAAAGTTTTCAGTGAGTTTTCCTCTTGCTAGCTCTTCTTTTTCAGGCCTTCATATTGAAGCAAAACATCAGTTTCATTGACAACTTTACTCAATTCTAGGCAACAGTGGCTATGCTCTGGCCTGCAGAGACAGTGAATCCATTCTGGGTCTGACATCCGACTTTATTGTAAAGCATACTTGTGTTGACATCAAATCAGTTTTCTGAACTATTACATGCATAAATGAATCCTCCCCCCCCTTGCTTCCAGTCTCTCAGCCTTGCAGTGAGGAGAGATACAAACATTCTGGGTTTTCATTTTGCATTTAATGTTGTCTAGTCTAAAAAAACAGTCCCTTCAGTTCTCTAAAAAAAATGCTTTTCTAGAGGCACTTAGCAGAGCTAATCAACTTAATGGTGTTCACTGGAAGGGGGACCAGTTAAGGTATAAGAGGCCAGTATTATCCAACACCATGGGTAACTTGTTCCAAGTTCTTTTGCATGCAAACTGCCATTTGGAGCCAGCCAGCCTGCCTGCCTGCCTGCCTTCCTGCCTTCCTGCCTGCCTGCCTGCCTGCCTTATCCTGTAGGATTTTGTAGACTCTGCCTCCCACTTGACCTTGTGATTAGATTGTTTTTGTGAAGGCCTTTTTATTGCTGATATTTTATTCCTTGTTTTATGTATGTCAGAATGTGATAGATTTTATTTAGAATGTGTTTCAAATATAATGCAAATCTTCATCTTTGTTTTAAAGAGTTTATCTTGTGCACAAAACCCATAAAAAAAACTTCCATTTTTATGTCAGCTCTGGCTTTGTACTGAATTTTATTGAGGCTATTCTTGACTTTAATGATTAGGTAATTGGACATTTTCACTTTTTGGTATTGTTTGATTGATTTACTTGTTTCCCCAATTCTCAAATATTAAGGAACCCCTCCACCTCTGTTTTCTCTGTAAATGCTGACCTTAAGTACTGCACACCTAGTTGGGGGAATTTAATAAGGTTTCCTTGTTATTTGGTCCTACTGTTCTGAGCTTGTCCATTGGGAATTTCATTTGCCTGTAAAAGATTGACATTCTAACATGGAATGATTGCAAATTTTGTTTCTAAACTAATATCATACATGTTTCCATTTGATTACTTAAATGTTGAGTATGTAATTTACATAAGATTTTAAAAGGACTGGCTCTCAAGGCTGTAGATATATATGTTAATTAATTCTTACTTATATTATATTTTGGTTTGGTATGATCCTATGGGGCATACAGAGAATTTTAAAGAGGATTTTTCTATTATCTATATTTCCAAAACACTGTGGACAGAATAAGGTTGGAATAGAGAGAGAAAATTGCAAACATACCCTGACTTTCTGTCGGCTGAATGCACATTATCTTTATCTTTA
>JANBXA010000132.1:7347500-7402500 GCA_030556225.1 Cricetiscus sungorus
GTGATTGACAGCATTATATAGGAAAGAAGGCCCAAACAAGAATAATGGCTTATCTGCCCAAGATTTCTTTATGTTTCCTATCCTTTAGAAATTATTGTTTGGCAGAGAAATATGAATGTAAATGTTCAGCAGTAATGTGTAATGTGTAGGCCTAGCAAAAGGATACTGCTATGTTTATGTTGGTACTAGGTGATTTTGTACATCATCAAAGCACTTAAGAGTTAAGTATATTCACAGAAGACATATGATGCTGATAAAGCTACAAAGAAATGTACAAACTATACACACTGCTTATAGAAGTATATGTTGGTGCATTTTAGAAAATGTATTCATAAAACATCAAGAGATTTATTATCAGATATTTTATAAATTAATACTGAGGTGTTAGGGATATTTGTAAAATATATATTATATATATACATATATACATACATACATACATGTGTGTGTGTGTGTGTGTGTGTGTGTGTGTACAATCACAATAACAGCGCTCTCTGTCTTTCCTCCTTTCTGTGTTAAATTTTGACTGTGAATGTTGAGCTGTGCCACAGAAAATAGGACATTAGGTCCCTAAACCTTCATGTCCTGTTGTCACCTTCTTTGCCTGTCTTCTTTTCATATCATTTGAAGGAAATCTAAAATATATTATTGCCTCTATTTTGTTTGTTTGTTTTGAGACGGGGTTTTACTGTGCAATTCTGGCTATCCTGGCACACACTATGGAGATCAGGTTGGTCTCAAATTCCCATAGATTTGCCTCTGAGTGCTGAGATTTGGGGCATGCATCACCATGCCTTGCATCCCTTGTCATGATTTAATAAGTACTCCTAAGAAAGCAGGTTATTAAAGAAGAACCATAATTTAACCATGGATCCATTATTATGCTAATACATTAGCAATAATATTTGATATCACATATGTAGAGAGTTTGTATCAGCATGAAAACAAAATATGTCCATCACAATTAACCTCTAAATTTTAGTCTTTTTGACTAAATTTTACTCATGTTCTTTTTCATTGGCTTTTTTATTGTTGTTGAACAAAGTATCATATTTGTCCTGTAGTTTCACACTTTATAGACTTCTTATGGCACACTTGAACATTTTTCTCTGTTTTTTATATTTCCTGCAGTCTGATGGTCTATAGGTGAAGTCAGAATCAGGTTTCACTGTCTTCTGTGGGAGCCCTTTTTGTGTTGTGTTTCACTCTTATAGTAGGTGGTGCTGGCATCTGCTTCTTTCTCCAGTTTGCTAATGTTGGTGGCTGCTAATGCTCATGGCTTATATCTATTAGTTTATCTGGGGCTGTAAAATAGAAAAATGCTATTATTACTTGGAATTATCTGTGAGAAGGAACACTTCCCCATTTCTGCAATTGGCTACTTGATGATGTTTTTTTTACACCATTATTTCCAATAGGATGAAAGTGGAAACAGTTGGTTTGGGGATGTGGCCTAGAGGTGGAGTGTTAGAATGTTGAACAATAGGTAGTTTGGTTAAATTATTCTATAACAATATGATAGAATTTAATGTAATCATTCAAAGCCATGTTTTAGGATGGCCAATAAAATGGGAAATGCTCAATATATTAATCTTATAAAGCAATTTATAAAATAGTAAGACATCTATAGACTTCACCCCAACATGTGTTTTCACTTAGGTGAAAAGTACCCAAAGAATTATGACCTAATATTTATGTTATAATGCTTAGGTTTCAGTGAAGGAGTTAGGATTTTAAAATTTGTTCTTTTTCTATGTTTTTCAACTCCCCACCTCCCCACAAAGATCCTATATTTGTGTTACAGTAGCTTTCCCCCTTATCATTTGTTCAGATGAATGAAATATGGCCTAGGGACTGGATCTTTGTTGGTAGGCTATCTTGTTCCATCTTTTTTTTTTTTTTTAACCCATGAATTTAACTTGTAGGATGGTTGTAATTGCAGAGGCACAAATAGATCACTGCAATCTAAATTAAGTGCTATCTCCCCTAATGGGTTTTTGTGATAGGTGTGTTTCTTATTATCTTTGTACAGCCAGATGCCTCACATAGGGCCTGGCATGGAGTAGCATTAGTAAGTACATTGGACTTGATGGTTCATGTCCGGTTTGTTGGCTGCCTTTTATTCTGTAGATTTACCATGAATGAAATAGATCACCTTTGTTATTGATAACTGATAACCACCAGTTTGATTCTGGTTTGGGTGCCACACAGACTAGTACATTTCAAACTCCTATGAATATTTAATTGTTTTACAGTGTTTACTTTTGAACATTGTGACTTCGTGGTACAATCTCCATCTTCCTGTCTCTTTCTCTTTCTCTTATTGAATTGGGGAGTGGGGACATTTGGAGAGTCTCACAATATAGCCAAGGTGTGCCTGGAACTCATTATGCATCAGATTGGCCTCTAGCTGGCAGTCCTCTTGCTCCTACTGCCCAACTGCTAACATTATTATAAACGTACAGCATGGCCTGGCTTGGTATTGTTTCTTGATTACCAATCTTGCACATTTCATGGGTCTTGTTCTGAATGATGTTAATTTTTAGATCTCGTCCCACGCCCCCTGCCCTGCCTTGCAGGAAGACAACACTTGTGTCCTATACCAACTAAACTTTAACATCGACATCTTAAAATATGCTATTTTTCTGAGGGATATTAAAAACAGTTGAATTAATTAGAATGCTGGTAATTGATTATTGTTACAAAGTCAACATTATGGGCAATGCTATATTTAAAATGGAAGAGGTGGAAGAAAAATAACAGTTTAATATATTGCCCTCCTTGAGTTTCTGTTACATTAAATTTTAGGATGCTCAGAAATGAAGTTTTCTGAGTACTTCTTATTCTCTAGACAAAGTCTAGATTCTAAATACACAACAGTGAACAAACAGAAACTCTTCTTTGACATGTGTAATGATTTACAAGGGGCCATCAGCAATGTTCTGTATATGTGTAAAGACAGGCTCTGCAGTCAAGTGTCCATTAGTTTTTATATGGTTTTAAGGTAAGATGTAATACTCAGCAAACAGACAGAAAGGTTTGTTGAACACATGCACAGGGCCGACATTATTGAGAATTATGACAGCCTCACTCAACTTATTAATTCTCACAGGGTCTTGAGGTATACTAGAGCTTTGATTTTTATCAGTGAAAAAAACTGAGGCTTAGTGATATTAACCAGCTTTCCCAGGATAATGAAACTAATGAGTGAGTTGCAGTGTGTTTTTCAAACACCTACCCTAATACAAAGGATTTCTTCTCATCAAAGTGGAGAATGTGCCATAGACTGAGTTGTTGAACTTTCAAAGTCTTATTTTTCTCTCATGTGCTGTATTCATTGTGTTGTACTTTATAGAGCTGCATAGCCACAAAGAATGAGAAGATAGTGTGGGAGTCGGTTTGTTAGGAGAAGAGGCTCATGCTGATGTCCTTAAGTGACTTAAAGTGCTGTGTCACAATATGTAATGTACACAATTAAAAGTTGCACACTTGAAGAGCTCACAGTATGTGTTTCTCCAATATTGTCATTATTGTGTTTCACTGATGCTGAGACACTCACCCAACCCTCAACATTTTAGCATTTCTGAAATGAGGCTGCCTCTCAGGTGTGTGTGTGTGTGTGTGTGTGTGTGTGTGTGTGAGAGAGAGAGAGAGAGAGAGAGAGAGAGAGAGAGAGAGAGAGAGAGAGAGAGAGAGAGAGAGAGAGAGAGAGAGAGAGAGAGAGACTGGAGACTGACTCATTCTGTAGCCCAGGCTGTCCTGAAATTGACTAAATAGCCCAATCTGCCCTTGAATTTGTGGCTATCATACTGTGTCAGCCTCCCAAGTGCTGGTATCACAGGTGTGATTTTCTTTTTTCACAAAAGCATATAAAATCATGGTAAGTCTTACTACTTATAGTGCCTTAGATTTGACAAAATATAATTATATATATTTGGTGACAACCATCTGTATATGTCCTATTCTCTGAAGGCTGCTAGCTATTTGAATTGTCAGTTTATTTTGAGTCTCTGAATGGGTTCAGATGTAAGAGGGCAATGCTTTGCATTTGAAGTTGCTTTTGTAGCTGCCAGTTCTTCTGTTATGCCAAGGCTACTTACTGCCTTGCAAATATACTTATACTAAATGAACTTTTCTCTCTGCTAAGAACATTGTTTTTGTAATTTTGTAATTTTTACTTAATGTGCAAAACAGCTTTGTTAGGGTACTTTTGGAACATCTACTAATATGCTTATGAACTATGCATATGTTGCTGTTATATTTTTGGAGAATTACATAGTTTATGTATATGTGTTATATGTAATGTTTTCAAAGAAGTTATCAGATTTTTCCATGAGTCATTGGCTCACTTTTTAAAATATATATTTAATGAATCACTAATGTATTTAATGATCTTTGCTACTACTTTTTGTCTTTAACAATAAAGACATAGAAATTAATATTTAAAATATTAATTAAAAAATTGCTAGCAAAAATAAAGAGAAAACACCAACTTCCTTTAGGTTTTGTTCTCAACCCATTTCTCTCCATGAGAGCCTACAGAATTTGCTGAACGATGGGAGGTTTGGCACAATTAGGAACATATGTATCTTTGATTTTTACATGTTGTTCTAACTGATGTCAAGAGGAGTTTTTGCATTGGCAGCAGAAAGCAGTCTGTGGTGTTTGGTCTTAAGTTCATTACAAGTTTAGACTCACAGTTAGTAATGATGATATTGTGTATATTACCTTCTAGTGTTTGTTTCTTACATATTATTTAAATGTTCAAACCCATAGAAAACATTATTTCTCTTCTGGGGAAAGTAGGTTGTGATAGAAATGAATATTAATTTACATTTAAAATTAAATATTTAAAAACACAAGCATAAGATCAGCACTATTGGAAAATTACAATTTACAAAGCTTTACACCTTTTTTTGTAGGATCTTAAATTAGTACATGAACTGGGTTTTAGAAGCCTTATGTTAAGTAAAAGTATAACTGAGGGAAATCTGCATTTAAACTGTGTGAAGTGTCTTTGTAGTTTTACTCATCCTCTTGCAGAGCATTGACAAAAATATGAAATTGATTTGGTTGAAGGGTGTTAAAGAGCCGACAGCCAAATGTCACAAACAATGAATGGCTGCACTGTTGAGAAAATCAATAGGGAGGTTAAGCTGGTCTTGTGAAAGACTTGGCAGACCGCTCTGTTCCAGGAAGAGATCTGTCTTCTGGCCTTGGTTGCATGATCAAAAGGAAAGCTTGATAGGTTTAATGAAGGGAGATACTGTAAAACTGACAACAGAAATATAGACACTGTGGTAAACTGTAGTGCACATCACTGAGTGGAGCTATTAAATACATCTTCAGTCTGAAAAATACTTATGGGTAAAGACATCAAAAATATTAACATTCTTTTACTTTTTCATTGATGCTTTATCATCTGACAAATTTGCAAGAAATACACAAAGGTTTTCATTTAGCTAAGTGTATAATAAGATGTTAAATGTACAGGACACAATAATTACCCTTTCAATTAGTAAGCTCATTTTCCAGATCTGTTCATTATAACATTTAAAATCAAAATCAAAATTGTATCTTCATCACTAAAAGTATATCTGAAGTATTCCAAAAGATCAAGAGCTCAGATAAAAACAGGCCAGCCATTGATTGTCAGTAAAAATAGGGTTTGTTCCTGCGAACTCAGGTGGGATTTATGATTCATTAGTCCATTCCACAGGCCATTAGCAGATATTTTATAGGAGTACTTTCTTTTACAATTTTATTGATAAACGGTATATTCAACTAAAAAAAATACTTCACTGTGATCATTTAGATCATTGCTATATATTATGAGGTGTGGCACTTTAATACATAGGTATTAGACTAGATCATTTATAGATTATGTTTCTTTGTAGTTTTCTGTATTTTATTCCTGATGTGCTGTTTGGTAGTATTCTGTCTCTGTTACTTTTATATACCCAAATTTCTTACTGCCTGTTCTTAGTCAGTGAAAGCAATTATTTCTTGGGTGTTCATGTATGTGTCAGTGTGTTTGATGCTAATAGAAACACTGCAATTAAAGGCATTTGTTTCAAAGTTTAGAGATCTAAAAACCATCTTAATGCCTTTTCAAAATTGGCAACCCCATTTTATTTTACTATCCATCATTTGATGTGACATGCTCTTTGTGTGTGTCTCTGAATGTGTTTAAGAAAAAGGAGTCAGTTTTAAATCCCTAAATGTGATAATCAGTTTAGAGAAGATGATAACCTGTTTAAAAACAAATAATAAAGAGGGAAGAAGAGAAAAAAAAGAGAAGCTGTCTGGCAGATTTTCCACAGTGGACGTTGTAATAAAAGCCCCCTACTCTGCTGGGGTGGCGTTTGCAGGGCCGCTGCCATATGTTGCTCTGCTTTTCGCGGGGATTATGCCATCATTATTGCTGATAAAAGCTGTTTACTGCCTTGGCAAAGGAATGATGCTTGGAGCAGTTCTGGAAACCGACATTCAGTTTACAAAAAAGTTCATTTAGTGCCAGATGCTAGAATCCTAGGTCTTTGTTATCTTTTCCCATGATTAGTTTTATCCATTGTCTGTTTCCTTTTTTCCTTTTCTAATAGAATGTTGCCTCTCCCTACCTGTTTTTATTTGGGCAATTACTGTGGGAGGTTAGCTAAATGATTGCATTCTCCACATTAACTGGTCAGTACTAAAGATGGGTCATTTGGCTTTCAGAACTGCTGACCAGATTTGGATAAGCACTGCAGAGTACAGTGAAATCCCAGCCACTATGCACTGAGTGTGTGCTCTTTTATACCATTGCATGTCCTGGAGAGCTTCGTGTAGTTTTAGGATGAGCTGTTGGCTAATGTGCTGTCCCTGAAGCACCGATCAACTTATCACATTGAACTTATCACACTGTTAGAATTAAAAAATGAAACAAAAATTTATTCTTTATTCAGGAAATGCTAAATTTATAGTTAAAACTTTGTCTGAGACTATCCCCTTCCAAGTTATTTTCCCAGAAAATTTGTTATACTTTTGACACAGCATTTGATAGTGACTACATGATTGGATTAAATTGCCAAGGAACTTGTAAATGCAAATAATAATGAAATATTTTGTTAATTAGTGCATCATACCTCATAGACCATTGGTACATGTCTAATACTGCAGCTAGTATAAGGTAAGGAGATTGCTTTTATTTTTAGTGGGTCTTTGAGTCAACATTTCATAAAAAATATGCTTATCTTTCACCAATCTTAATTCTTTCCCGTCATCCCCTCCCATTCTCTGGACTTTCCTGTGGGGTCAGCTTGTTTGTGCATGCTATACGTTGTGCAGGAACCCCTAAAAGTCATGCCCTCCACCATGTCTGTGTTCTGTTACAGCTGTCTTCCCCATACCTCAGAATTATTTTAACTGAAAAAAAAATTAGGTCTTAAAAATAATATGGAAAAGTTAGGCTTTCTGTATTTACCCACAGTTTCTCCAATTATATGCTTCCTGCCCAGTGTTTTCTTTTCCCTGGGAACCATTGTCAAGAGAACCGAGTCCCCAAACAGTGCAATCCCCACATTTTTTTAAAGCATAATTCATTTTTTTTAAAAGAAAAATGCCATTCATCTACTGGAAAAGCACATTTATTTAGAATGTGCTGACTGCAACTAGCCCTAGATGCCACAGGTGACCCTGAAAACTTCAATTCTCTAGTCACTTTAGATAGGAAAGGAAACACTTTCTTTAAATTTATCCACGTGTAAGAGTTAATATTATAAAATTTCAATGTCAGACTGAAGTTGGGAAATGACAATCACATAGGTAAAAAATTAAATATTCTCTTTAAAAGTTGAGATCATTAGCACTGAGGTGTTTTAGTGGGTAACATGGTAGAAGGAGTGAGCTCCTATAAGTTGCCCTGACCTTACATGTGCAATCCTCCCCATAACTATAACTTAAGAAAATCTAAGATCATTTGTGTTTATGTGTTATCCATTTTATTTTTGACCTTTTATGTTTTGTTTTTTCTGTTTGTGAATGAATGCTTTTTGAGTTACCAATGAGTCATCACAACTTAAAAGAGTGTGTATATGGTGTTAAAACCATGAGTTGTATTTTAGAGAGCAGATAGTTTAGTAGTTAATATTATTTAATAATTTGACACTATCAAGAAAATAGTTATACAAAGAACATTAATTGTCTGTTTACATGCACAGCGCACACATACACAACACACACACACACACACACACACACACACCCCTTACATTTGATGGTACTGACAAGAGCTTTATGTCACATGTGCCTCTATTTAGTTCTATGAATTTTTTTTTTTTATTTGTATTTTTCTGAGACAGACAAAAGTCCTTGCCACCCAGGCTGGCCTGTTTCGCCCAAGTAGCTGTTATTACAGGCATCTTCGACTATGCCTAGATGAATTTGTTTTTAATATTGCAAATTTTAGCTTTCAGATAGTCTTTGATTCCCAGATAACTGCCTTTTAAATTTTATTGGCAAAACCAACAGCAACGACTCCCAGTTTAGATATGAATATCTTTCCTTCCAAATGCATAGTGGAGGTGTTGGGGACAAATGTGCGGGATCACCTGACTTAGATAATCTTAGTTGCTTCACCTGAGTCAGACTGCTAGCCAAATTAGCTCCATCTCTGCTGGCTTCCTTCTCCAGTTCACAGCCATGCTAGCTTCTTCTCACAGCGTGTAAGCCTTTGAATCCATGTCCTTCAGGCAACTGAAAGTAGTCTGGGCTCAAAGAATGTACATCTGGTTTCACACTGCCTTGGTTTCAGATTCCCAGTTTTGCTGCTTGTTACAGTTATGACTTTGGACTAGTCATGGACTTTTCTGAGGTTTGGTTTCTGATTGAGAAAAATGTACATAGTATCTGTTCATGAATGTGTTAGAGAAAGGGGCCAGGAAAAATGGATCCTCGGTATTGTAGATATTTTTTTGTCATCAGTGAATTAGGCTGTATTAGCATGAATGATTAAGCCAGAGAAAGGCCCTTTCTGCCCAAGCTGCATGAAATACTTTTGACATAAATTTGGTCTTTCAGTGGGTTTGATTCCCTCAGTCAGTCACCTGCCAAAGACTCCATGGTTGACCTGTACTATATGATTTATAACCAGGAAGAGTGTGAGGTGCCATCAGCAAGCCTGTGCTGCACGCCTGGGCTCAGTGGGTCCTCACCTGGACAGACACAGTGGGTCACTAAGTTATTTCTGTTTCATTAAAACTAGTTTAAGAAGGTACAACTTTACTATTTTCAATTCATAATCAAGTCTGTGATGCTTTTATTATCATACTTTTGAAATGACTGAAAATTTTCATTTTGCTTATGCCAATAATTAAAGTTTATAAATGCATCAAAATGTCTAAAGCACTTTACTATCCATACAAACAGCTTTTAGTAGCTCTGGGCACCTGCTGGCACATGCATTTCAGTATTCTAATTGATCTTGATTTTTTTTTTCAAGGTCAAGTTTTTGTCTTTAAAAACATCCCCCCCCCCAGTTTCCTCAGAAGACAAAGGTCATCAAATTGTAGAGGCCATTTTAATAGGATAAAAACCACTCTTTTACTGTGAGACAGTATTACTTCTAATAGAGTATGTGGGTCTTCTTTCATTTTGTTTTTTTGTTTTGTTTTGGTGGTATGTTCATTTTTATTTTTGTTGTAATTCTATGGGGAGCATGTCACTTTCCCCTGTTTAGATGGATGCATCTAGAACCAAATGAGGGCAGTAAAGTCTAATAGAAAGCTTTACAAATGAAAGTTTTGTTTCTGTTTGTGTAGTACCTTGTTCCCCTTATGTATCCTGGGAAATCATACTGATCAATAGTTCCCATTTCAGTACAACCGCAGCAAGCATTACAACTGTATAAAATTTACAACATTGTCTGCTGTAAATTTTAATTGGAAAAGCCTTATAGCTTTGCTCTATCTTTGGAGGCTTAAATCTATAGGATTTTTTTTTAGTAAAAAAATTTACAGCATAATATCATATCATACAATTTTTATGGACATATAATATAAATAGGACCAAACCTTAGCTTTATTGGAAAAAAATAACTATAAAAATATATTTTAATGCTTAGTAATTCAACATTTTTCCTATAGAAACAATGGACTTGGTAATTTAATGAATGCTATAAATAATTATGAACAGCATCAGGTGAGAATATTAACAAATAAATATACTAGTAAAAGGTGTATTCTGTGGCCTTTGTGTCCCCAGTGAGGCCTTCTTGTGTGAGGCAAAGCTTGTGCTCTCTGAAGCAGACAAGGATGAGAAAAATGTTGCTTTCTGCACAGCATTCTTTCTGTCACAGGTCAGGCTTAAAATGCTGTGTGATACAGTTATTGACTCTAATCTGGGCATAAACACAAGTCCTCAAGCACCAGCCCAATTAATAATTTGCATAATTAACATGCATATTAAGTAGGGACTGGCCTTGCATCTGTATTTGCAGTGATCGGGGTAATGAGGGCTAACGGAGCGGCGCCTCGGGCCTGTGTTAGCAGACGTGTGGCAGTAGTAATTTTTGGTTGGATTGACAACTGCTAGACAAGCGGTCCCAGCATAAAGCTAAAACCCGTTTGGCAGTATTAATCGTTGACAAACTGCTCTTAAAGCTGTAACATTGTTTCTGTCAGTTGTTTGGTTTGATGTCAGTGTTAGACATAATAAATCAATAGTGTCAGAATTTGGTAATGTTTATAGCTAGCAAGGTTTATTATTTCATATGACTGTCATGTACAAATGGTGGTTATCATGGCTGCCTCTAAATTATCAAAGACAGAATATTGCTTTGAATATACTTCTATAATTCTTGTTTCAATGAATTCTTTGCCATCTGGAAATGCTTTTACTTGGTATGCCTGCCCAATTCCATTGTGATTTTCACACAGCATGTTCTCTGTTCTTAAGAAGGATATTCAGTAGATCTGTTACAAGTTTGTTGTGGCTTTAAATTAGGACAATATACTTACCTGACTTAGCTTCACTTTTATTCAGAATTGGATGTCACATGTGTGCCAGAATACAAATGTACTAAGGTTTCTCAGTAGTATCTGAATGTCAGAAGACTTAGATACGTATAAGAAAGAAGTAACATTGGAGCCGCTTACTGTACATGGAAAAAGGAAGAGATATTTGGAGATGCAGGTAAAATTCTAATAATTTCTACAAAAGCTTTAACTAGTCACCCTTTATCCTGACCTCCAATATCATGATTTTTTTTATTACATTTTTCCTGGGTTCCTATTATTTAATCTAGCAATTTCATGCTTTTATATATCCAAAAGAATTGAAAACATATGTCCACACAAAATTTCTTACACAAGTGTTCACAGCAATGTTAATCATAAAAACCACAAAGTGAATAGTACTCAAATAAATATTCATTACTGAAGGGATAAACAAATTGTGGTATATCCAAATAATGGAATATTATTTAGCCATAAAAAGAATGAAGTACTGATTACATGGCTTAGTATTCATAAATCTTGAAAACATATTGCTGAGAAAAGCCATTTACCAAACCCAACATATTGTATGTTCATATTTATATGAGATGCCTTGAATTGGCAAGTTTATAGAGAAAATAGGTTAGACTATGCTTAGTATTGAAGTAGGAGAGTGCAGAGAAGGAAATGGTGTTGGGGGATGTGAGGAGTGCAAATGGATGCAACTCTGAATATACACCAGACCACTGAATTGTATATTTAAACATTAGAGCATTTTGTAATATGTGACTTATGTCTCAAATTCATTTTAACAAGTCATCAAGGGAAAATGCATTGTGGCCTGTGGATAGATATCACTGATCCTGAGACACATTTTCTTATCTTTGAAACTGGGTGCCACTGAAGCATCTTAATGGGCTTCCAGCCAGTTAGCCAAATCCTGCTCATGTTGCCTCAATATGCAAATGCTTTGTGTTTCTACTGGAGGCATCACTAGGTGAATGCAACCTTTTGTTGTCTTAGTCACCTTAGCATTTATGAACCTGTTCACAGCTGTTTCCCAGCTGTGCTTGGAAACCTTCTCCTGATATGTTAAAATAGCTACAAATCACCAGCATAAAATTCATGGAATGGGTATCAGTTTCTTGCAAGAAGATTAAGGGTGTAGTACTTTAAAAAAGAAATGCTGTTTTCCCAGCATTTGTGATTACATAAAGCATGATAGAGAATGGAAACACAAGGGATTTTGAACTCGAATCTGTAAATAATTCTGAATGTTGTGTATTAGTTTTAAGAATGTATGATTAAATTTACTTCATGCATTTCTTTCCATGTTTGCAAAATAGTGATCCATAGTAGAGTAGAAAATGATGTGCAAGACTTTTCAGGAGTCTTGAAGATACATTCTGAGAATCGAAAAGCTTATACTGTAGTCTAATTGATAGTGTGGCTTGTATGCACTGCAGTTACAGTATGGGGGGCAGGGAGGCGGCACTGTCCTTATCCCAGATAGAGAAATGTCTTCAGCACACCATTTCCTACATACTTTTTCTATTCTCTAAATAGTTTTGCTCATGTGTTGATTTCCTTCTTGTTACTATTTAGATGTCTTAAAGTATTGTGTGTGTGTGTGTGTGTGTGTGTGTGTGTGTGTGTGTGTGTGTGTGTGTGTATTTTTATATAATCCTGAAGGACTTTTTAGGTATTGAGTTCAGTATTTTGATTGGCACCTAAGCTCCTGCTCCCTCACAGAAGCAGGTAAGGATGGGAGAGTGATTCACAAATCAGGAGAGAGCCTTTGAGTGTATGCTCCATGAACACAGGCCCCGATAGATAATTAGGGGGAATAAATAGTCCATGGTGAAAATACACTGCAGAATCAGTAGACTGAGCTCTCATGGCCTTTTATATTCTGCTGCATTGCTTGGCTGCCCTTTACAGTCACACAGGACACCACAGTTCTTAAACTTATGTGACCTGGAATTTGTTTGTTTTGTGTTATCCTCTTTTTTTTTTTTTTTTTTTTTTTTATTTTGTACTTGAATATAACTTGAGGGATTGGGCAGACAAACTCTTTAGAGTGGTTTATCAGTATGCTGTGTATTCCTGCTAGATTATAGAAGCTAGATCTAGGCATGATGTGAGGCATTATCAGGGCTAAAGTTCCTGTATAGGAAATGGGAATAGGGTCTAAGAAGTTAATGACCAGCCTGTGCTCTGGCAGCAAGTTTGTCTTTCTGTCACCTGCACTTGCAGAACAATAATGCTAGCTGGTCCTGTTGGTGCTGCTCTACAGGGCTTCTGTGCACTCCATCATGTGGGGGTGATAGTACCTGTACTCATCACTTCAGGATCTGAATGCAGAACCTGTAACTATAGAGATCATTTGGGGATAGGTTGATTTCATCATTGCCAGGTCATTTCTCTCTTTTCTAAGAAAAGGGCTGTGCTCTGAAGAGTGAGTGAGGAGCAATTGCTGACATGTGAATGTGATCTTATATTCAGCCCATACCATGCATCTTTGTGAAAAGAAATTCAATAATCCAAGAGAAAATAATTGTGTTTCTTAGGGAATTTCTCCAGTATTTTTGGAGCCATATTTGTTCTAAATTATGGATTGCAGCCTTATCTGTAATGCTTCGTTAGATAGACGGAAGTATCAGCTGCTTTCCACAGTAATTCCTGTTTAGGGTGATTTATAAAAATTATTATTACTATGTTTAAATGGTAATCTGGATGTTTCTAGCCTCTCTAAATGAGCACGGACTCTGTTTCTATAGCCCCAGAGGGACTTCTAGTAATAAGGAAGAACTGGGCTGACTTTTCTCCCCTCTTATATAACACTTCCTTTTGCTAAAGATCCCAAAGCACCCTATAAATGGGAGTATAGTGTCACCTGTCTGGAGTGTTAAACTCATTAAGCCAGACCTACTATAAAAGAATTTAGGATCAGAAAAGATAACGATTATCCAGTCTTACCTGTAGTAGAATGCGAAACTGTCATTAGTCAGAGTTCATTTCCATAAGTGTTTGGTGTGAGTGAGCCTCTGAGGACTGAAGAAATACTGTGTCAGGAAGAAGTGTGCTGTGTACTTTCATGGTGCGACCCCCCCCCCATCTACCAAAGAAGATAGCTTAGCCTCTTTTTTTATTATTACAAAATGGTCTTTGCTGATTCTTAAAATATTCAAGCAATACCAAAAAGTGTAAAGAAAAAAATTTAATGAGATTTCTGCTACTCAGAGATAATCATTTTTCTATATTGTACTAAGCACTTCTGCATATTATTTTCTAGAATGAAATTAAATATGCTATTGTCCAGATGATGTCTTTTGTTAAATAAGACGTTATGTATGTCTTTGCATGTTAGCATGTTTTATGTTGTTCTGTTGACATGGCCACAGAACATTATCATGTTACATTTTCTACCAATTGTATGAGATATTCATTGGCTTTAATCATAGATCTGTGGTTACTTCATAGCTTTTTGGGATAAGGAACTTGGTTTAAAATATGGCTTTGGAACTAGAAGTTAAATTTATCCGTTCAATAGTTATTTATTTAGCATGTCCCCCATTCCCATCTCTAGCCTGTGTGTTAAGAATGTGCTTGCATCCTGTGGAATTTGCAGTCAGGTGGAGAGGCAGCATTCAGAAGATGAAGATGGTGAGCAAAGGCAGCTCCCTGCTTGGAATGTGAGATGGAAGAAGCAGTGTTGTGACTGATTTTTATTGAAGGGGAAAGTTGAAGTTCAGAACCTCGCAGGTACCTTAAGAAAATTACAGGTATATGGTTTTTTTCCCTCTACATTTTGTTTTTAGATGACAACACTCTAATTGCAGATATTTATGACTTTGTTTAAATGAGACATTAGTTCTGTTTTTTTCATCATTTATTTTAAAACAATCTTTTCCCATTTTACATACCAATCCCAGTTTCCACTCCCTCCTCTTCTCCTACTCTTCTCAACCCCCAACCCACCCCCATCCACTCCTCAGAGAGGGCAAGGCTTCCCATGGGGAGTCAACAAAGTTTGTCACATTACTTGAGGCAGGACCAAGCCCCTCCCCACTATATCTAGGCTGAGTAAGGTGTCCCTCCAAAGAGAATGTGCTCCAAAAAGCCAGTTTAAACATTAGAGATAAATCCTAGTTCCACTGCCAGTGGCCCCACATACTGCCAAAGCCTCACAACTGTCACCCACTTTCAGAGGGCTTAGTTTGGTCCTATGTAGGTTTCCCCATTGTCAGTCCAGAGTCAATGAGCTCCCATTAGCTCAGGTCAGTTGTTTCTGTGGGTTTCCCCAAAATGGTCTTGAGCCCTTTGCTCATACTATCACTCCTCCCTCTCTCTCTTTGACCGGACTCTGGGAGATAGGAAGGATGACTCCATCTAAGACACTAAGCATTAGTGGAGAGTACCTGAACTGCCTTTCCCCTGTAATCAGATAGATGACTACCTGAACTATCATCATAGAACCTTCATCCAGTAACTGATGGGCAGATGCAGAGATCCACAGCTGCTTTGTTTGTTTGTTTGTTTGTTTTTAAGAAATGTCAACAATTAACTTTCCAGAAACAATTAGGCTTATTGACAGTATCCCAGTGTATGCTTTGGTGATATTCATGACAACTGAACTCTTCATTTGATGACTTCATGGCTAACCTACTCAATCTTCTCACTTTCTTCTTTCTCCATACCATTCATAAACAACTAAATAGATTTTTTTATGGTTATGTAGTAAGTATACATTATATCACACTTTTATAATCACGTAGTAATTAGAATGGCAAATCTAGAGTCCTATGGCTTTAGTACTGGCGCATATAATACTTCTAAGCAGTCATTTGGCAAAATATCACCCATGAAGGAATTCCAAAACAAATTTACAAATGTGGTTTAAATATCCTATAATTGATGGGTTATCATTTTAGATTGATGTCTCAAGGATCCTTCACTCTCTGGATGAGTTCTTGGTTTTGTATGCAGTATGCTTTTTCTGTTTTGTGAGATTTTAAAGGCAAGGTCTCATGGATCCCATGATGGCTTCCCTGTGTATCCAAGAATGACCTTAAATTTCTGATCTTTGTCCTTGTACCTCCTGAGTGCTGGGATTACCGTGTGAACACCATGCACAGTTTTACATGGTGTTGGGGATTGAACCCAGATCTTCCTGCATATTGCACAAGCTCTCCGGCCACTGAGCTGTGTCCTCCGCACCATTAAAAAAAGTCAGTTATTATATGGAGAGATACCTTGCCCAGCCTAGACACAGGAGTATGTGGGTAGAGAGGTACCTTGATCCTGCTTCAATGAGATGATGGGACAGACTTAGTAGACTTCCTACGGGAGATCTCACCCTCTCTGAGGAGCAGATGGGGGGGGGGGAGTGGCAGGAGCTGGAGGAGAGAAAGGAGGGGGACTGGCATTGGAATGTAAAAAATAAATTAATAAAAAAGTCAGTTATTTTGATAGAAAAATGGAAGGCATGGGCAATAAATTTCTAGGATGTATGTTGCTGGAGGAAATAGCTATTCAATAATAAAACCAAGACTCTAAAAACAAAGCAGTTTAACAGGTTATAATGTTGGGCCCAAGTCAGCCATAATAATAATAACGATATGGGCAACAGCTCTCTTACATGTTCCCTGTATTCCAGTCAGTGTACCAAGTACTTTGTATGAATTTGATCATGTAATTTTAATAAGAACCCTCCAAGGAAGGTAACATTTTATGTCCATTTGCATAGAAAACTAAAGTTATGGATACTGTGGTTCTCAACCTGGGGGTCAAATGACCCTTTACAGGAGTTGCCTAAAACCTTTGGAAAGCACACATATATATATTTACACACACACACACACACACACACACACACACACACACACACACACATGTATATATATATTTACACACATAAATATATAATTCGTAGCAGTAGCAACAGCTATGAAGTAGTTACAGTTATAAAGTAGCAATGTTAATAATTTTATGGTTGTGGGGATCACCACAACACAATGAACTGTATTAGAGGGTTGCAACATTAGGAAGGTTGAGAATCACTGTCCTAAAGGAAAGAACTTTTGCAGGATAAATTACCCTTGGTCTTAGACGGGAGAGCACTAGAAACATAAACCCTTGCCTATATTCAGCTGTCTGTGATTGGAATTCATACCACATGTTTGGTCCCCTCCAAATTGAGACGCTGTTAAAATGAATACAGCAGTGTGAAAAAGAAGGGAAATTCTCAGGTCACATGTTTATAATAGATAAGGAGAAATTACTCACAATGTAGGGGAAAAGAGAGGGTGAGAGAGTATGAAATGTGGGTTAAGAGCATAGAGTAAGAAAGCCTAACATTTAATATGTAGTTCAGAAGTTGTCAGCCAATAGGATAGGGAAAAGGCTATATTAAGAGAGATTTATGTAGTTGAGAACATGTCAGAATTGATCAATACTGATAATTGGATGTCCAGTAGTTGTCAGTGGACAAAATGGAAAGCTGTTTCACCAAGTCATATTGCAGTAAAAGTATGGACTCCCAAAGACGTGTGTAACAAGGACTAGCCCAGTAGACCTCTCACCAGGGAAAGGGGACCAGAGCACAGCTGTATTATCTCAAAGGAGATGACATAGAATTTGCTTTGAACAATCTGTGACTGGAACACCTAAAACATGCCAAAGTAAAGATGTTCCCACAGACATAACTGAAGTGTGGGTTGGAGATTTGTGATCAAAGCTAAAATATGTTCAAGTCCTTTCATTGTCTAGACCAGCGGTTCTCAACCTGTGGGTCATGACTCTTTGGGGGTCGCATATCAGATATCCTGCATATCATATATTTATCTTATAATTCATTATAAGAGCAAAATTATAGTTATGAAGTAGCAATGAAATAATTTTATGGTTGGTGGTCAACACATCATGAGTAACTGTATTAAATGGTTGCATTAGGGAGGTTGAGAACCGCTGCTCTAGACAAAGATAAAGATTCCCATAGCCTGGGAAGTATGAATTAAAACAGTAGTGAGAGGTGTGCTTGTTACTTGTTTTGCTTGTGTAAGGCACTGGATCTAATTTGTAGGACCATTCAAAGCAAAAACAAGATTAAACCAGTGAGATATTATTTACATACCAAGTTGGTAAAAAAATTTTAAAAGTTTTATAATGCAAAGGTTTTTTTTTTTTAATTGAGCTATACTTTCCCCTCCTACTACTCCCGTTCTCTCTCCTCCTCCATCCTGTTCCCTGCTCACTATGCTCCCAATTTACTCAGGTGATCTTGTCTATTTCCCCTTCCTAGGTGGATCTATATATGTCTCTTAGGGTTTTCATAGCTTGGGAAGTAATTTACAGTAACTAAAATCAAAGGTGTATATGTATGTGTATATGTGTGTATGCCTATGTGTCTGTATCTACCTGTGTTTTCTACCAGCCAGGCAGTTTTTCTCATATAAATCATGAAAAGCTCCATGTGTAACAGAGACATGAACAAAATTGTTTAAATAATTACTGTAAATAAAAGCTCTGCCTTGAAACTGTTGAGATAACCCTAAGTCATAGCTAAATACATGATTTTTTAAATCTGTCTTGTCTATTTATCACATCTCTATCTACCTATCTATCTATCTACCTATCTATCTATTATCTGTCTATCTATCTATCAATCATCTTTTTATTAGCATATAAATAGACTTCATCATGGCGTTTTTCAAACAAAATTTTTTATTGCTGTTTTTCTTGTTAATCCTGTACTCTCCCTTGTCCTTTCCCACTTTTATGTCACATGTATTACTAGATTTATTTTAATGATGGTATATAACACAGCAATGAGTATGAATGAGTTGTTGCCATATTCAACGACACAGATCACTGTCACACATGTAAGGAATAGGATTTTCAGAAGACATAGTATTATATCATTTATGCAAAATTCAAAACCAGGAAGAATCGTGATATACTGTCCTAACAGTTGTGCATACACAATGACATATTTTTCTAAAATCTCAATCTTAAGTAAAATGACTGCTGCTACTTAAGTTTAGGTCATAATTATCTCGAAAGCAAGCTTAAGTGAGTCAGTAAGTCACAGGAGCCATTTGAATTCTTGGATTATTCCATACTGGCAAACTGTAACTATAAATAAATCAGAGACTTTCTTACATAGAAGTAACTAAAATACCATATTAATAAACTTTTTGTTGTGGTAGTTTAGATATTATTGAGTTAAGTAAAGTCCTTACTATTTGTTTTATTTGAAAAACATAAACAGTGGCTACAAGAAAACTAAAAGTCGTGTATATGGTTTCTATGGTGTTCCTTTTAGATGGGGTTTAGGTGCTAAGGAAGGGAAAGTAGCAAGCTAGATGGTGCTGACATGTATGTTGCTTTATCACTGCTTATTTATATTACAAGGCACTGCCTGTGTGCTGATACATTTTGTTATTTCCATATTGCTTTGACAATAATTTACCAAAGCAACTTGAGGGAAAGGTTTGATTTGGTTCACAGCCTGTGATAGTGTGGAAGGCATGACAGCAGGAACATGAGGCT
Source organism: Cricetiscus sungorus (assembly GCA_030556225.1). NCBI lineage: Eukaryota > Metazoa > Chordata > Mammalia > Rodentia > Cricetidae > Cricetiscus > Cricetiscus sungorus. The sequence continues at coordinate 7,367,024 of JANBXA010000132.1, forward strand.
GTGGTCATTTTGCATTTGCTCTCAGGAAGCAAGAATATGATGAATGTACGTGTTCAGCTTGCTTTCTCTTTTTTTGCAGTGTGGGATCCTAGCCCATGTGATGGCATTACCTGATGGGAGATGTTATTCTGTATATATGTTTCTCATACTGGTTAATAAAGCTCTGTGGCCAATAGGAAGCAAGATAGGTGGGGCTAGGAGACCAGGAGGAGGAGAGAGGAAGTAGTTGGGAGGAGTCGAGATGTAGCCTGGGGGAAGAAGCAGGACGCCTGCCGCGGCTCCCCGATAAGATGTCCACATGGAAATACTTAGATAAGTAGAAATGGGTTAATAATTAAGGCAGAGCTAGCCCATAAACAATAATGGTAACTGGCCAACAGGATTGTATCAAATACAGAGTCTCTGAGTGTTATTTGGGGCTGGCACGGCTGAGGGCTCAGACTGGCGGGCTGGCGGGCTGGCGGAAACATACATGCTACAAACACCCATATTTAAGTTGCATCTTCTCACCTCAGTTAACCTGATCTGGATAATCCCTTAGAGACATGCTCAGAGATTTGCAAGCTGATAATCAGTATGAGCCATTACCTGTGTCTTTCTCCATATATACCTCAAAATTGAAAAATGTAATTTATTTAAAAATGCCTTTAGTATATTGTTAATGAATTATATGAAATAACAGTAAACATATTAAAATAGTTATATAGCTAGCTTCCAGAATAATTAAGGGAGAACAATGAAATGGTAGGAGCAGAACAAAAAATACAATTCACTCAACCTAAAAGAAGGAAAGAAAGGAGAAGAAACAAAAGTAAGACAAATAGAAAATATAAGATGAGTTGAGATACAAGTTCAAGTATTGTAGTATAACACTCATACAATGAGTTTTAAAGATAAATAATATAAAATTAAGAATGTCCAAGAATAATAAACAAACATGCAGAAAATCTGACAGCAGGCTTGTTTTTAAAATGCACACCTATAAAAAGATTCAAAAAAGCCTTTGGTAGTGATGGGAAACAGCACACCATGCACTGGTGTTAGGACAGCAGAGCTACCTCTGAGATGAAGTAAAGTAACGCTGGCAGTGAAGGCAACATAACTATTCTAAAATTACTTCACTTGATAGCTTCAAAATACAACACAAATTTTGATATTACTTTAAGAACAAATAGATTCATTTTTGGGAAGGTCTGACCATATTCCTGTGGGAAATGATAGAAGAAACAAAAAAACACTCTGTCAACTATGTAGAAAACTTAGATATATTTAACAGACTTGACCATTAGGTCACATAGAAGAATGTCATACCAGCAGCTGCAGGATGTGGGCTATTAAAAAAGTTATAAGACCATTTAAGACTTAATCTTGAGTTAGACTCCAGTAAGTTTAAAGGAATCAGTACTACTCCAACCATATTCACTTTTGGCAAATAAATGGTGAGAGATGAACAGAAGAGCACTGAGAGAAATTAACTATCTTAAACAGGTTTAAAATGGTACAAATACTGTTTATACTGAAACTTAATGATCTATAGCTAAAGCTTCATGTTGTTTTTAATCTTAAATGTTTATGTTATAAAATTTGAAAAGGGATAAAGTTGCTTAGGTAAAATTTGCCTTAAGAATGTGATGAACAACTGGCTATACCCAAAGAAAACAAAAAAGCATGGAACATAAAGTCAATGAAATAGGAGAACAATTACAGAAAAGAAAAATCCCAGCAAAGCTAAAGTTCGTGTTTTGAAAATTTATAAAATTCATAAAGCTTATGTAAAGATGATAAAAGAAATAAAAGAAACAGAAGAAGCACAAATTAATAATACTGAATTTGAAAAAGACGACAGGACATTAGAGATTTAAAAAAGAATAGTATCAATACATTTAATGTCAGGTCAACATGTAATATTAATAGAAATATAGAAATTACTCTTACATGCTGGGCATGCAAGTCAGTGAGGCCCTGGGATCTACATTTAGGACCACCAAAACCAAACTAAGCAAGCAAATTCAAAGCCAAACAAGCTTTAGAAAATTACAAGATGTCGAAAGTGTATATAATATCATTAGAATAAATAACTCAGATCTTTAAAAGTCTTACTACTAGGAGACTATCAGTACCAGAAGGTTTTACAACGGTTCTGCACACCAAATGATTGACTAATTCATCTTACACAATTCTACTCTGTTGTGAACAAAGCAAAAGTATCATCTTCAACTAACTAGGTATTTTTTACAAAAGTGTGATATTGAAACAAAAATGTACAGGTATAAGAAAGGAAAGTGCTAGGCCTGTGTCTTTGATTTTAAATGGAAAATTACAAACAAAATGTCAAATGGAGTTCAGCCATGCATGTAGATAGAAATCTAGTGTCTATGTTGAGACTAGGTTCAGTTTGTGTCATGAATGTCAAATTGGTCTGTTAAAACCTTCAGTAAGGACATAGTAGACTTGAACAACACAATCATGTAACTTCACCCAGTCAGCAGCTCTGTTCTGCCCAACCACAGCAGAGTATGCATTCTTTTCAGGTGCAGATGCAATGTTCACAAACATGTAAAATGAATCTGATGTTACACATAGTGCTGAAAAGGATGGGACAGCAGAAGCTTTACACTGTTGGTGGGAGTGGGAGTTGGTTTAGCTATTGAGGCTTGTGCAGCACTTGGTCTGGCAAGACCTTTTAGCTCTTCACTAGGACTCAAAACTACAGAGTCACGTGTATACACAAGCCCAGAGGCATGCATTTGGATATTTATGAGAGGTTTGTTTATAATAACAAAAGAGAGAAAAACACTGCACAACAAGCCTGCCAGTTGTTGAATGAAACAGTTGTTTTACTTTCTTGCATTTGAATGTTGGGCAACTATAGGTGAAATGTTGACATCAGACAGCAAGAAACAGGAGACTTGCTTCTGGCTGTTTTTGAAACATTTGCATAGCTGGTAAAATGGCTCAGCAGACAAAGGCAATTGCCACCAAGCCCACTGTCCTGAGTTAGGTCCCCAGGACACCCCACATTATGGCAGAAGAAAACTGACTCCCCAAAGTTACCCTCTGGCCTCCACATGTGCTTCATGGCAACCACATGCCCATATATACAAGGTAATAAATGTAATCTTAAAAGTTTGTAAATTAAGCTGTGCACATACCTATAATCCCAGCATTTGGGATTATGAACCAAGTCTACCTGAGTTACAGAGTGAGACCCTCATAAAACCACCCAATCAATCAACATCTCATGTAGTTCTGGTCAGTGCACTATGTTCTTCTCTGACGTGTGTGGGACTTCTAATGTGCATCTCTACTAGCTATTGCTAAAGTTTTCTCAATCTTAATGTCTATTTTTGTTTTATAATTTTAAAAATTTAAGCAATTTTGTGAGTGTTTCTCATTGGTATTGTAATGCAAGTGACTTTCATATTAGGAGTGTCAACTTAGGCCAGCCTGGAGTGACATATAAACCAGACTAACCAAAAGCTATGGGTCCTGCCTTATACCATGAGTGTTGACTGCAAATATGTCCTTCCACACCCGATTTAAGGATTTTTTTGGGGGGGGGGATATGGTATCTTGTTAATTTACTGCCTTTGCTAAAACAGTCCTCCTATCTCAGCCTCTGAGGTAGCACCTATGGGCAGGCATGTGCCTCTGTTACTGCGCTATGTTAACAATTTATTTTTTACTACATTTATTATGTATGGGAAGGGGAGGCTTATTTGTGCTTGGTGGCAAGTGCCTTAACCTGCTGAGCCATTTCACTAGCAATTTTTGATGGATAGTTTTATTAACTACTTAATGTTTTATTGAATGGCTAACTATTTTCTCACTCACTTCTATATTCTATAGCATTTTAATTGTCTTTAGCTTTTTGTTATTTTAAGTAAGGTTACAATGATCATTTTTTGCAAATAAGGTTGTTTTTTGAAGGCTCAACAGTATTTTCCAGATAGGGGGAACAGCATTCCATATAAAAGAACAGGGATAGAAAAGAAAAGTTGGGCATTTGATCAACACTTAAACATTTATTCTGATAATTTTCTACGTACAACTCTTCACTGCAGTTCTTGGTTTGCCCTCCTTCTCCCTGCCCCTCCCCATCTCCCATTTTCTCTCTCTCAGGGATCAAACCCAAAGCAGCAGGCTGAACCACACATAGCCTACCAAGTTTATTTTCTCATATAACTCCTAGAATACTGCTAATGTCATGAAACGCCAAGCTTTATTTGTCTCATTGCCTGTAAGATAAAGTTGAAAAATCTCTAGTCTGGAATTTTTAACTGGACTTCCTTTTTTGGTGGAAGGGATACTGGGAACCAAACCCAAGCCTGTGTTCTACCACTGAGCCAGTCACTGTTTATTGAGTGCTGAATATGTGGTTAATATGGTGTAAAATATTGTTTACAAATAAATAAGACACAAACTTTCATAATTAAAGGATTGTGAAGAATTGCAGACAATTTTGAAGACTTGGAGAACACATAGCTCATACCATGCCCACATGAAAGCATCTTGATGTGCTCATACAGGTCTGTTTTCATTTGTTAAGGAAGTATGATTAAATTCTGCCTCATGATTAAACTTATTTTTTGCTAGTATAAAATACTTTGCCTACAACATTTTCCAAAATATATGTCATGCTTCATGATTTCCCTTTATAAGTATGTTGTAGGCCTGCTTTAGGATCATTCTTCTCTAAATCTAAAAACTCATTTTTTTCTATTCCTTTCTTGACTTTTATTTATGTTCCATCAATAATACTAATTATGTAGTTTAGTGGGATATACTTGCCTCCCATGAGCAAGGTTTTTAGTTCCATCCTCAGCACACCCCAGAATATACTTAAATCCTGTTTTTAGTATTTATTGTAAATGTAGTCCTTTTAAATTTTGTGTTGTTTTTTTGACTCTTTATATACCTGTCTGTCTTCCTACTGAGACAGACAGCTTGAGGACAGGAACCGTGCCATTCATATTTTCCTTTTCCCAGAGATTCACCCACAGGCCCTATGGAACTGCTGTATAAGGATTTTCAATAGACATCTATGTAGTGGGTCCACAACGACTTTATAAATTAATAGATCAGTCTTCAGACTTAACCACAAAGGACTTTTTCCTCCCATCTCTTCCATCTCCACCCACTTTATTTAAAAGTATTTGCACTTGTATTTAGGCTGGATAAGGTATTTCTCTATATAAAATGGGCTCAGTTTTTGCATTAGTGTTAGATCTTGGACCCACTGCTAGTGGCCTTATATATTGTCACAGGGGTATGGGAGTGGAGGGGTGCCTTGGTCCTGCCTCAATGAGATGATGGAACAGACTTAGTAGACTTCTTAGGGGAGGCCTTACCCTCTCTGAGGAGCAGATGAGAGGAGGTAAGAGGCAGTGGGTTGAGCAGGAGGAGAGGAGGGAGGGGGAACTGGGTTTGGAATGTAAAAATTAGATTAATTAAAATAAATAAACAAACAAACAAGAAAAAGAAAATATTTGGATTTGCCCTTTGAGCCATACACAACTTTTCAGTACTTACAGGACTGGCACATTCATGAGTCACAGTGTCATCTTTTGTTATAGCCAACGGTACCAGGTTTTGTTATTTACAGAAATGTATAGATGTATAAAAACAGAAATTAATATCTATGCCTAGTCCATAAAAATGTCTCCTCTGTCTTCTCTTTTCAAATGCTGTATCTCATCAGCAGGCCCTTCTTTCACCTCCCTCTCACCTTCACTTCATGCTGCATACACATGGCATTTCTAGGACTAGTTTTTCTAATTCTGCATCATGTCTACTTTCCATTCACTCTTCTGCAGCATTGCTGTTACCATCCTCATGCTCAACACCCTGTCCTGTGCAAGAAACAGCTCTAGGCATAGGAATGGTGAAAGAGGTTTTTCTTCAAGTTCATCATCATACCCATCCACATAAGACCAGGTAGCTGTCTTCTGTTCCATTTAGTGTTGTAGGTTGTTTCTGGTAGTTGAATGAGAAGAACAAGGGCAGGTGGACAACCTTAGTCACTCTTCCCTGATTTTTCTCCCATTGTGATTTGTGGAAGTGCAATCACTTTTTATCAATGGTTGACTATCAGTTCCTATTTCTAGAGAGAAGTCATTAGTTAACACAGCTCAAGGATTTGTCTGAGAAGAGCAAGCACATCAGTTAGAATGCTAATTCACTCAACGGGCAGCAGCACAGTGAGATGACAGCTTGGAGGGGGGTAAGAGGGGTATCTGAAAATGGCAGCAGATTGGTATTTCAAAAGGGGAGGGAAATTTCATAATGATGAATAAGAAAGATGACATTTGGTGCTCACATTTAACTTGGATTGGATGTCCATATAAGGGTCAGTATGCATAACCTCTCTTGATTAGGCCTCCGGCTGCCCAGCAGCTGACTGGGTGGATACTCTTCAGACTGTAACCAAAAGAAAGGCCTAGATAATTAGGCCAAGTTAAACTGCAGGAGGTAGCCAGCCTCTCTGCTGCCTTTTGTATATTCATGACCCAGCTTGATTGATGGAAGGACAGTGTTTGGTGACACTGTCATTTGCAAGTTGAAAGGTAGACTCTGGGCTGTACCAAGATCAGATGTGCTTTAGAGAGCCCTGAGTAAACTCATTTGATGCTGGTGGTGTTCACATGCATTTCTTTGTTTCTTACTGTCGCTCATGGACAGCTGTTAATTAGGAGAAATTGGCTTGGTTGTTTTCAGTTAAAACCTCAAGTATGTTATATGATAGTTTTGTTTACAAAGTTGTATAAAGTTACTGGTGAAGAGGTCAAATGTGATTTGGTCTCAGATGGCCCTGCATAGTATTTTCACTTACTCTTATGTAGGAATTTGAAGTATTTTTCTTGAATATATTTCTTGAGTGATAATATCACTGGAAACAAGTAGTCCCCAACCTCTGGAAAAAGTTAAGTGGAATTATTTGTGTATTTCTGAAATCTTAAACAGGTTTTTCAGGGACTGTGTTTAAAGAATATTTTGTTCCTTGGGAGGAGGGAGGTTTATGAGTACCTGAAGGTTTTCTTGTAATATTATGTTTCATAGAAAATATCACTTCATTTACCCCAAGTATGGACAAAGTTGACAAATTTCAGATTTGTGATTAATAAATTAAAAATACTGAAGGAAATTAGAATCTGAAGCAAGCCTGAGGTTGACTTAAGGAACATCTTTAAATGTATACCTAAGTTGCAAACTACTTGGGTGAACACCGTGTTTTGTTGAGTAAAAGACAGGAATAAAACAAAGGATTCTTTGAGAAAGACAATGGATTTGCCTGTGCTACTGCAATAGACTCTTTAGAAAGACCACCCAGATTTAAACATAAGCTATTACTGATTTTGCCTTTTAATACCTTTGTTGCTACGTTAGTGCTTTTGCAACCATAAGACAGAATTACTCTTGTGCTGCTGTGTGTGAAAATGGTTTGGAGGAATACATGTCTTCCACGTTATCCAACTTCTGTTAGTTACCTAATTTAAAAAAAAAAAACATGTAAAACCTTTTGTATGCTATCAATGATGATAAAAGGTAAGTAGGACTTTTTGTAGTTGTTTGCATTTGCTCAGCCTGTTTTATTAACTAATTCCAGCAGTACAGCAAGTGAACTAATCCTCTCATTGCGTATTTTTTCCCAACTAGATGTGATTGATCAAATGATTCTTTTTGGTTTTTGGTTTTTTGTTTTGTTTTGTTTTAAATAAAAGCAAAACAGCATGGAGTGGTGGTGGCAAAATGCTGGAAAGTGGTGGCATACACCTTTAATCCCAGCACTCAGGAGGCAGAGGCAGGCAGATCTCCGTGAGTTCAAGGTCAGACTGGTCTACGGAGTGAGTTCCAGGACAGGACAGCCATCCTACATAGAGAAAGCCTGTCTCCAAAAATCAAATTAAAAAAAAAAAAAAAAAAACCAACAGAAGAAGACTATGTGAGTTTTTTGTTGCATATTAATCAGACTTTTCCTTCACTGGCAAAAATTCGTATCTTTGGTGACATTATTTTGGTAAAGAAGACTTTAGAATATGTTTGTGTTTGTGGGAGTCTCATTGTGTAGCCATGACTGGCTTGGAAGTCCCTCTGTAGACCATGCTGGTCTTGAACTTGTAGAATCCTCCTACCTCTACCTCCCTCTGGAGTGCAGGGATGATGGTATGTACCATTATGCCATGTCCTGTGTTCTATTATCATTACAAGAAAGCATTGGCTGTCTCTTTGTCAAGGCATCTCAGGCTCACTGACATCTGATATAACACTGAAAGCTAGCCTGTACAATGCTTAGAAAATCTCTGATGTTATTTGTGATCATTCCTGAATCAAAGTTATCTTTTATGGTTAGTAGAAAAAGTAATAATGCCCAAATATTAATTAAGATGTTTTCTCTGTTAAGTATAATTTCCTGATTTTCAAATATTAGATTTTCTTTGACTAAAAATTCAAATTGCATATTTTTTGAAATAAAATAAAAATACTAAACTGTCTTGAACAGAAAAATTTTAGAAATTTGAAAAGGAAAGTTTTACTGTCTTAAACTGAATTTAGGTTTCTGTGCCCTCTGCTACTAACAGACCAGTATTGCTAATTTGCTGGTCACTGTCCTTATTAAGTCTTTAAAAACCTGCAAGTGTCACATTGTCAGGAGATTCTAGGTCTCTCCCAATGATGGAATAAACTTGACACTTGTTCCATGAAGGCATCTTTCCCTGCTTACCAGCTCTTCAGTTTATGGCTGTGCTTTGAAATTCGTGCCTGTGACTCCCATCTTTGTACTTACTCCAATTAACACATAAACCCTAATTAGCCAGATCAAGGGACTTGGGAGTCCATAAATGGAAAGTGACATGGAAGAACTTGGCAGCTGGCATCAAGGCAAGGTGACAAATATAGGGAAGTATCAATTAGATGACACTGATGGTGAGGCTATGTTGGGATGGTAGATTTTTAAACAATTCCCCCATATTACTGACTACTAATTGTAGAACAGGGGGACAGGAATTATTTGGAAAACTGACAGCTAAGTTAAAGCATTGAACTCTAGATAGATTTAAAAATCAACTGTTTAAAGATAAGCAAAATGGAACCAGTTTAACTTTAGGTCATCATTAATGCAATGCAGTTATACATGTCTACTAAAATCATTTTTTAAATGAATTTTACTCTTGAGTCAGGACTTTTGATAATTAGAAATTCTTACTTGAGTAAGAGTGTAAGAATTCAGACTTTCAAGCCCTCAAGAGCCTTAATTGTCTATTATCATGCTTTTGTGGGAAAGGGCAGTCCAAATGAGTGAGCTTGGGAGGACCCTTCTCACCATTGAAGTATTTACTAACCTCCACATTACAGTTCTGGATTATCTGTGAAATTCAGCAGTGAAAAGACTTCAGGGCTGTACATACTGCTTCACTTTGAAAACCTGATGTGAGAGAAAGTCTTATGTTTCAGACAAGGGCTCTATCAGTCTGTTTACCTCTCAGGATAAAAAGGGTCAAAGAAGTTAAATATACAACAGCTGGGCTGCTTCTCCTGTCATGTAATGTCAACTCTCTTGGCTCTAACTCTGGTTCTATTCATCAAATAGGATGCTAAATATTTGTCAAGAAAGTTCTTGGACACATACTCTGATGACTGCAGGAAGCATACACTTGTCCCTTTAAATCTATTGAAGCCTAAGAATGGAGTTTATTTGCTGTCTCTTCCAACTTGACTGAAATTGTGATTAGGAAATGTGTTCTCAATTAGATATTAGTAAGACTATGTGTTTAATTTTTCCCCTTTGGATAGCCAATGGCTCTATAAGGCTATGTGGCATATTGTCTGAATGTAATTATACTCTGTAATCATTCCTGCAGTATATTTTAAGCTTTGCTTTTTAAATTGTGAAAATACTTAAGTTTCTGTCTACCCACATCTTCAGTGCTGCAGAAATGGGGGAAAGAACTCTTAGAAGGTGTATTTGAGAATGATGCTGTTGTAGAGGGGTTTGTGACACATTAGCAATCTGCCATAAGGTCTGTATACATAAATGTTAACTCAAGACACAAATGTTCTGAAATGGAAATGTTTCATGCATTAATTTGGTGCAGAAGAAACTTACAAGACAGAGAACATTCACCTACTTAGATTGAAATTTTCCTGAGGCAGTGACAATAAGCAGTGCTGATGAGGCTGAAGTCTTCAGATAAACAGTTTGTTCTGTGGTTAAAATAAAGTGTTCTATTCCCAGTCATCCAACATTAGAAGCACAGATAACTAAAAGGGGTGTTGGGAGCATTACTTTTAGACTAAGTGACCATAAATACCTGGAAAATTTCTTTCTTTTCTGGGTTGGCGAAGGTGGAAACATTCTTTCTTATCTGGGTTGGCAAAGGGATGGTGTCTGTATTTTATAATTCTGAAGAGACTGGACATTAGCAAATAGGGCATCTACTAATATGACAGTCATTCAGCATAATTACAAGGTGTTTTGTTCCAGTCATTTCCATCAGTGGTACTTTCATGGCCAAACAGGTCACTTGCCTTATATGGAACAGCTATGCAGCAACCAAATATGCTGTTCTCTCTCTCTCTCTCTCTCTCTCTCTCTCTCTCTCTCTCTCTCTCTCTCTCTCTCTCTCTCTCTCTCTCTGTGTGTGTGTGTGTGTGTGTGTGTGTGTGTGTGTGTGTGTGTGTGTGTTTTACATCAAGAGCAGAAGCTGTGAATTCTGAAAATCAGATAGTCTCCAACTCAGCTATATAGCTGGAATCTATTGATTGAATATTTCTTTCTTTCTTCCTTTCTGTTTTCTTCCTTTTCCTTCCTTCCTGCCTTCCTGCCTTCCTGCCTTCCTGCCTTCCTGCCTTCCTGCCTTTCTTCCTTCCTTCTCCTTATGCTTATCTCAGTTGCATAGTCATATGTTGTAAACCACAAGGAACTGTTTCTAACTGTGATGGGGAAGGTAGCAACTGCAAACATCCCTCCTTGAAGCAAGTGGTTGTCCTAAACCGAGCACTATAGAATAAAAATGGAAGCATAAAAATAGCAGTTGGAAAGATAAAACAGCATTTATAGTACTAATAAAACTGGTGTGGCTTCCACAGGAAAACATGCTTCGGAACCCAAGGCTTACCTGAGAGGACTGTCGAGTTTCCCAGAATTATAGCTGTTTTTGTAAGAGAAGCACAGAGATTTGCTTGAGGGCTGAGTGATAGATTCGCCTGCCTGAAGCATCCCAGTGTGTTTATACATGGCTTGTATGGCAGCTTTCATAAGACATTTACCCCATGATTTGCGATGAGCTTATGTGTGAATAATTAATGGCAATTAATCCTTAATTACAGTAATTAGGCAAGTCACAGGAAATTAAGCTGCAGCTGGAGAAGACCATGCCTGGGAAGAGAGGATTGGGGGCTGTGTGAATGTGCCATTTACTGACAGCATTACTAGGATGCTTCGCGTTCAGCAGCTTTGGCATTTCTATTGGCAGCCTTGGGTAGGACAAGAGTGCTCTGCATTACAAGCAATCTATAGTTGTCTACGAGAGTTTTAAGTTCAAGTGCCAAAATGTTGTGTTGCATATGGTGATTATCTAAGTTTATTGGTTGCCATAACTCAGATGAGTGTAATTGTTTTTGGCTTGATAACAGTGACATTAGAAACAGGATCTTTTATGTACTCATAGGTTCTACTGGCATGAACCATGATGTAACTTTTAGAAATAATTCATTCAGGTTTGCAATTATGTAGTGGATAATATAATTGTCTGGGAATTAGCTGAGAAGACTTCAATCATGAATAACACAGAACATACAGTGTCTTGGTTGAGGAGTTAATTACTTTATTACTAGTTGCCTTTCCCAGTTAAACATGGTGTGTAGAAAATACTCATTGTATTGAATACATACTCCAAATGAGAGCAAAGCAGAGATCATACAAATTTTCAGTCCTCACTAAATGCTCACAAAATTAATGTTTAAGAATCTACAAGAGATGTGTTATAAACAATCAGAGCTGTTCTGTGGAAAGTGGCACTTTCTGAAAGTGGCACTCACATTTTCATTTGGATTTTTTGACCTTTTTTTTTTTAAAAGACATGATCTAACTATGCTGTTCAGTCTGGCCTCATACTTGGAACCCTCCTGCCTTTGCCTCCATCTCATAAGAGCTGAGATTACAGACATGGATAACCATGTGCTATTATCATCCTTCATTTGGAATGCATCACTTCATCATTGCTGAGAAAGCATCAGAAGGCCACTATGCATCTGGAAGGCCATCTAAAGAACATTTAGAAGGGTGAGGTAAATTCCAGTATATCTTTTCACAACTGAGTACAAAGTAAACATGAACAAAGACTTTTCCCACTGAATGCTAATGTTCATCATTCACTTTCCTCTTTCAACTGTAGAGTAAAACATAAAGTTAGGCCCTTGGGTGTATCTTGGATCTGACTTCAGACGATCTAAACTATGAATGTGCTGGTCTTTGTATAGCTAGTAGAATGGTGGGAGTTTTCTTTGATGCCAACAGAATTTTTTGTTGTGAAATAATCTAATTTAGGGATTGGAGAGATGGCTCAGTGGTTAAGAGCTCTGGCTGCTTTTGTAGAGTACCTGGTTCCCAGCACCAACATGGCAGGCAGCTCACAACCATCTGTAATTCCAGTTTCAAAGGATCCGTTACCTTCTGTTGACCTCTGTGGGAACCAGGCACACACATAATACGCAGACATACATGCATCAAAACAGTTATACACATAAAAAATTTAAAATAACCTAAAATAAAGATACATACTTAAAAAGATATGTAGTTTAGTTGAGGCATTTGTGCTAAAAGGGAAACTTGAGGATTTTTTTTCCTCCCTAAATAATTTGTGATCAGAAATCTCTGAGACAAATAAGCTGTTTTGATATTAAATGCAGAGTATGCAACATCTTATCTTACATGAATATCTTTTCTAAGACCAAACTGTTTGTGGAGAGTGAAAGCAGGTGAGCATGCTCAGGTTATTGCCACTCAGACTTTTAGTTCATTTTACGACGAACTGAGTCACAGTACCCTAATAATGGTCTTGATGTTATAAATGATCTCCCCCCTTGAAATAAGCAACACATTCATTTTAATATGTAGAGTCGGTTTGCTAGCAGGGCGACAGTTTAAAAAGGCTTCCAACTGTGACACAAGTGCAACCATATTGCTTCCTATTACTCGCTAAGGTAGTTGTTTAGAAGAGAGAATGTTCTCCCTGGAAATGTTTAAAGTGCTGTAATTTTATTTAGGATAATGAGGATTTATAACCATTTTGCCATTTGAAAACCTGCCTTTAGACGGAGTAAAATAGGCGGTTTTGGTTATTGAATGTTCTTAACTGGAGAGAGAGAGAGAGAGAGAGAGAGAGAGAGAGAGAGAGAGAGAGAGAGAGAGAGAGAGGGGGAGGATGGGGGAGAGAAAGATATTGATTCTGAGACTAGAGAATATGAATGTCACCCAGTGTTGAATATTAAAATATCAAGTACCATGGTTCAAGAATGGCCCGTGTAAATGTTTACATTTCTTTGCACTTAGGCTATCTGTTTTGAAGTGTGACTAAGTTGTGTCTTTGTTCTTTTTCTATAAATAGTGATAGCTGTGCCTGCTATTCCTAGAGCCCTGAACCATATAACTTCACTCATAAGTTGTCCTGGACAAAGTCACCCCTGAGTGATGTTCAGAGAGTATTCAAGAAGACAGCTGGGAAAGAAAGCTGTGTAGCAGCTTCTATGTTTTCAGCATTAAATTTGACATTAATACAGTCATATTACCATTAAAATTAACCTAGTAGAGGTATATTTGACTTATCAGTACTGTGACCGTAGCACTGGCTGACTGAAATCTACTGTGGACTATTGGGGCCTCAGACTTTGATGTGGTGGGGAAAGGAAGGAATGGAACAGTTAGAGATTTTTATCAGGTTTTTAGCTCCTTACTGAAAATCTTAGCTCTCAAAACATTTCTAATTTCCCTCATTTGAAGGTTCAAACAGTTTCAAATTACTGCCCATGGATTGTTCTTGACATCCAGAATAGTAAATCTGAGCTGTGGAAATGCTGGAATGTGTTTTTGTGCTTTTCCTGAACAAGGGAATTCAACGGGTAAATTACAGTCATTTACTGGGAGTGTAATTTACTGAGAGCCTTTAGGCAAATGCAGGAGAAAGGACAGCAGCAGAACGGAAAAAACAGCAGAAAAACTGTTTTGTGTGTTTTTCCCCTTTTCTCATTAAGTATTTATCCACATAAGAGTTTTATGAATTAATGGATGGCCCTGCAATTAAGACAGATAATCTTTCTGTGTTTTGAGCACTGGCAGATCAAGTGTTAAAGCACTGACTGTATGTAAAGTGCAGCTGAAATCTGAAATCTGAAATCTGATTTCTGAACCTCTGCTTGTTTGTGTTGTGTTGAAGTCCATGTTGTCTTGCTGAGGATTATAAAAAGCATTGCTGTAGCTTCGGAGCCTACAGATGCAACTACACTCACAGTTAAAAGAATACATTTAAATATTATTAGTGGACAAAATTAGGGAAAAGATTCTCCATACTTGGTAAAAGAAACTACTCTTCTGTATTAGTTTGCATATATAGATGAATTTGGGTTTTTGTTTTGTTTTGTTTTGTTTTTAAGAAGAAAGTCTGAACTTTTTGGTTGATTTATAATCTAACACCAACATGAAATGAATAGCCAGCCAGAGAGTAAAGAGAAATTTTATGAAATTGTCAACTAATTCTTTTTAATATAAATACATAAACATTTGTAGTAATTCTTATAAACAGTTCTGACCAGTTCCTTTCATGGAAAGCAGCAGTGCTCTGTAGTAAGTGCTAAGCAAACAGAAAGCTATGTTGCAAAGTGGTTTTGTACAGCATATTGTAATTTGACACTTAAGTTGTGCCCTGCATTACCCTGTGTCATAATTGATGGCTAAAGAAAGGCACATGCTATGCTAATCATTTGTTAGAATAGCTTGTTAAACTGTGGTTGCCAATTTTAAATAAACTATGCAATGCTTTCCTGTATTTTAAGGTTTTGAAGCCTACAGTTTTAAACAGTCACTTGAAGCTGCTTTTAACTTGTGTTGTGTTTGCACAGTTCTGCCTTAACGCACAGGTCAGCATGTTTGTCAGCCTAATAGCATTTTATCAAGAACCCAGTCATTGAGCTGCAGGTTTCACACTCAAGGGACTGTTTGTGTGTACCAATATTAAATTTGGTATATTTTTAAAAACATCACTACTTGTTTGCTTATTTACTTGTTTTGATATGAGGTCTCATTGTGTAGAAGTCCGGGCTAAACTGAAACCCATAAATTTTCCTGCCTCAAAATGAATATTTCATAGATAGGATTTTAAGTCCTTTTAGTTGTTGTTTTTTGTTTTTTTGAGAGAGTCTCACTGTGCGGCTTCCTAGCTGTCCTGGAACTCACTTGTGTAGAACAGGCTGGCCTTGAACTCAGAGGTTTGCCTGTCTCCAGAGTGCTGGGATTAAAGGTGTGTACCTTTAGCTCAGCTGGATTATAAAATATTAGTAAAAAGTATGAAAATAAGATGTTAAATTTACTTACTTTTGAAAGTAGGATTGAATTTATCTTATACTTATCAAACATAGTGACTGGACATAAAGCATCATTTTTTAATGTAGAAGTTATTAACTGTAGAATGACAGTAAGGTCATTAATGCAATTGACTGAGATTTAAGAGGTTGCCATCTGTAGTGAGTGTGTATTCCAAATTTTTGTATGTAGAAGCTTTTTGCTGAAATACGTGATGAGTTCTCTTAGGTAAAGAGAGGAATCCAAAGCTGCTAAGAACATTGAATCAGAGGTGAGTGATGGATAAATGGCTACCACTGCTAGTGGAACTGAAGCATGATGAAGGAATATATGCATTTAGACACAAAAGAACTGCTACCTCTGGAGAAAAATGATTTAATGTGCAGAGAAGTGTTATTCATTTTTAAGAGATTAAAAATGATTGAATATAATACCTTTAATTTGTAACAACGGCCTGACGGCTGCTTCCTGTCTAAAGTAAACCTTTTGATCAGCGTGTCTATTTTGATCTCTCCTGCCCCAGAGTGTATTGAGTAGATAAAGGGATGATTTTCAGTTATTGTGCACATCTTTAATTAAGTCAGTGAAGATATTCAAATGGATTTAGTTCTCAGCCATTCAGTGGACAAATATGTGCATGGTTATTCTGTGGCATACAATTGACTTCTTTGTCTGGAAGAATTTCTAGAGAATGTTCAGGATTAAGTTACTCTGTTATGTGAGACCAGAGGTGGCATACAAGATCTCCCAGAAACAGATACCAATTTGATGGCATTTAGGGAAGGCATAGACTTAATTCACACCCCCTCCTACTCTTTTATACCTGAAAAAAATGAGTTAAAATTTCCAGCCATGCTCTTTTTCTTCCCCTCCCATTGTATTTTAGTTCCTTTCTTAAATTGTATAAAATCTTTGGGAAGTTTTAAGATTTTATTGCCATTATAAAAACATAGCCCTAATGTAACTGCTCAGAATTTCTTCATAAATTTATAGTATTCTGTTTAAGTCTAAATGAAATTAACTAGCCAGGTGGTGGTAGCAGCACATGCCTTTAATCCTAGCACTCAGGTCGTTGTGAGTTTGAGGCCAGCCTGGTCTACAGAGCTAGTTCCAGTGCAGCCAAGGCTACACAAAGAAACCCTGTCTCAAAACAAAAATAAAAAATAAAACAATGAAGTAAAAAAGTAATTAACTAAAAGCATGATTTTTAAAAAATGGTTGGCACAGTATGCAAGTCTAGCAAGTATGAGAATGATGGTTGCTCATAGCCATGTGGTGGAAGTCACCTTTTCAGCTCTTTAAGACCATGTCTTATATGGAATATTGTGAAAAACGCTGTTGGTGTTATTTCAGAAGGTATATGCTTTTCTGTTAAAATATGATTTGGAAGCTTAAATATGGCATTTAATTACTTTTACCCACAATACGGTATAGGGGAAAATTCAGCACTCCTATAATTCACACATTCAGCTGTTCTTCATTTAGTGTGATCTCTAGCAACAGTACAGCAGCCGGGCACCTTATGGCAGAGCTCTTCAAATATCTATTGGGACATGGGCCTTGGGTTCTGTTAAATGTCCATCTCCCGTCCCAGTGGTTCTGGGGTACCACTGACCGATGCAGAACAGGGTCCTGGATCCTCTTTTCAGCGCCATCCCTGGGTGGCTGCTCACCCCAGGGTTGCATAACGGCGTGGTGACAACCTTTTCCCTGCGGAATCGAGACTAGAGCCATAAATACAGGCTTCCTGGGATCTCAGTTTCGGCTCGAATTTTCTTTCTGTGGTAGTTTTTGTTCTCAATCACCTTGATGAAACAATCTCGAAGCCGCTCGGCTCGCCATGGCATTTAGAGTAAGTCCCTGACAGGCTGATTTTCCACCCCTGTTGTGATGCTGCTTTCTCTAGTTAATATTCCTGCATAAGTGTTGCACAAAAGTAAACCCTAAGAGCAGCAGACCAGGAGGCTGCTTCATTTGCATTAATTATGCAGTCAGGGCGGGAGCACTGTCAGGCTAGGCGGGAGGGCTGTGGCCACTGAGAACAATGGGCGCTGAGACTGGGCTCCACTGCCGCTCTCGGAGAAACTTGCTTTGCGGCCACAGCAAAGGAGTCTTCCCTGGATTTCAGATCTCTGAGCTGCCGCCTACAGGAGAATCTCAAAGGAGGATCTCGGAAAGGCTCCATGTGCACATTTTAGAGGACAGGAGAAAATGCCAAGCCAGCTGCAGTACATGGACATCTTGGGAAAATGGTGGTGGGTGGGGGTGGGGGTTTGAGACAAAACAAAATCTTTCGCTGTGAATCTGAAACATCATAACATCATCTGGAGGGTTCCCCACTGTAATTGGTGTGCAGGCATCCTAACTTAATGATGGTGTCTTCCAATGGAGCTGACTTACATAGGGAGCACAGGGAATTGAGCTGTACAAACATTTGTTGAGAACCTGTATCCTAGATGATAGAGGATTATTACTTCATTATTATTGGTTGGAAAATACTCAAAAAAGAGAGACTATTGCTCTTTCAAGGTTTTTATATGGAAACCATGGGGAAATGCCCTTGTTGAGGTTTCCCTGCCAGTGGCTTAGCTCCAGTCAAGCAATGTTGGGGCTGCCAGGGAGGATGTGTCCTTTTTCTCTATTCTTTTTGTAGAGAATGAGAGAAGAAAACTGTACTACACTTCTACAGTGTGTACCTTACACTGTAATTGTGGGGATTAGGATGGTCTGCTTGGGAGGAGTGACTAGCCAAATCTCCTGCCAGTAGAGCAGCAGCACACTGAGATTGGGAAGGATTGATAAAAGAAATATCAGAAGCTTTGCTCCCTTTGGATTCTTAAACAATTCCCTGGTATAGTTGCATGCTTTTCTTTAAAATAAAGGGTTTCATGTGCAGCATTACTTGAGTAAACCCTGGAACATTCAGCCAGTAGCAATCATAGTGAATTTTTTTCCAAAAGGAATTAGGCCATCCTTTCAAGGCCATGTGTAGTTGCCAGAAGAGATGACATTTACCTCCATTACAACCAAAGTCATAATTTCTGAGAAATCAGCTTTGTATATTTGTCTTTTCTTTCTATTTATGAACTAATGTATTACTTAAAAGTATGTGATACTCTATTCTGGCATTATAAACTGTTCCAAAATAAACTGTTTTTGAAAATAAATGCCATTTGCTTCTTGGGCTGCCAGGACAACATAGACCACTTTATTGCATGACACATATTTTTTAATGTCACTTCTAATCACTAAAACACATAATTATGAATATAATCTTCTCTTTAATAGAAATATATATAAGTACAACTTTCTAAAGTGAAGGTTGAATCATCAAAGATTGCAGACACCCTACATTTTTACTACAAAATGGCAATTTCACATGGTCTAATCAAATAGGCAGCATTAGACACATGTAAGTGAAACATCAAATCGGAGGAAGAATGACATGTCACTTTCAGTAGTTTATATAGTAGGTCAATGTACAAATTATTACAGTATACATCACAGTATAAAGATGCATTATAGGAAGATTGCAATGTGTTGTTGCATGAATGGAGTAAAATATTCATGGAGCTCATTTTTCCCTATTGCTTTAAATTTGCAACAAAACAAGAATGTAAAAGTTTTTTTTTCCTTTCAAATCTTGGAGTAGGGCTCTTTCTTAAAATTAAGATGAAAAACATACAAATTTAGTGACTATTGGGCCTTTGGAATTTAGTTTTGAATATGCACACACGTCTTAAGTAAAAGCTCCCAGAATTTTTTTTTTTTTTGCTTTTCTAATTAAGTTTTTTTGAGAATATTATACACGAGTACTGTTTTCTTATCATTTTCACCTCCCTTCTTCCCCCTCAAACTCTTCCTGTGTTCTCTTGACTTCCTCTCAAATTCATAACCTCTTCTTTACTTATTCTTGTTGCATAATATGTGTGTATATATGTGTGCATATAAAACTCCTATTCCATTTAAGAATTAAGATACTACTCTACCTACATTTCATTTTTAATTTTACCTAGGTCTAATGGGAACCTCCAATATGAGACCTAATACTTCAATCATCATTTTAACAAGAATTTGATTTACAATTGTAGGCCAACATTCCCCATCCTCACTCAGAACAGTTCCAATCATAAATTCATTTACATAATGGTGATTTTTAATGTTATCATCTGTGAGATTATCTGAGACAAACATTCACAAATTAAAAATAATTTTAAATCAATGCAAGTAATAAATTGTAAATATTTTATAGGATAAAAAACCATATTTTCACATGGTATCACTAGTATGGTGCCAGTTTACAGTGATATGAAGCTTATACAACTTCACATTCCTATCTACTAAATGAAAACCTACCCTGTGTTTTATTACAAAGTAGGTGGCCTGGAGGGAAAAATATATGTATTCTTTCCTTTTGGTATAAAATATGCATTTGGGCTTCTCATTTCATCCCCAATCTGTGTTATTCCTTAAAAATGCAGAAGTGCCTGAAGTCCTCTTTAATATTTAATTCAACAACTTTTTAATCTGTCATTATGCTGTGATGAAGTAAGCATCAAGTGTCGCTGAAAAAGATTAAATTATACTTGGAAATAGGAATTGAAATGATTTAGGGTTGGAGGCTGAATATTTGCTTTGCACGAGTAATAATAGTAGTAGCTTGGGTGAAGAAGGGCTCTGGTTCGGCTTTAATGTCTGCCTCACTGTGCTCCCCTGTGGCTCTCTCTGATTTACGCTGGCATTGCTGAGCTTTATTTTATTTAAATGGAGGTAGAACACAGAAATTACTACACTACAATACATTAATTACTACATGCTACTTCTTTGGACTCATTTCCCTTTTTTTCTGTAAACATCATAAACAATGATGCGACCTGCCCACTGGATAGTGGCTGTAAGCTCTCTGTAGCTCTTGTTAGCAGGCCTATCTTAGGAAGGAAATGCAGTAATAATTAACAGGCATCTGTACAGTAGTGAGGAGCAAAGGGACATTTGTGCTTTCCCTCTTACAGGGCATGATGTTGTACATAAGAATAAGTTGAGACAGTGCCTGTTAATATTTTAACCACCATATTTTACTTCCTTTAAACATCTAGGCTCTAATATGTGGGCTGTTTTGCAATTAGCAGAGGGATATTTTTAGACTGCTCAATGAGTCTTAATTGCTCAACAGGTGATAGTGAGTACTTGGTCTCTGTATATACCTCCAGATGTGACTTCTGGAATCTACTGTGTGATCTTTGGCTACTGAAACTCATTTTCATTCTAGTATTGGAGCTCTGTCTTTGTGAAGCTAAAGAAGTCCATTTACTAGAGAAAACAAATTATGAAATTATTTGATGATATGCACTTACAGGCCTTTGTGATTGTTTGAAGGGATGTGTATTTCAATTTTCTATAATGCATATGTCTTGTGATTTATATGTGCTCTTTGACATTGTCTGCAAGGAATTTCTTAGAAATGTACCTTCATTTGTCATGATTTGTCATATTGATGCTCTTTTTGAAAATAAGCCTGGACATAGACTAAGACTTTATTGTGTAGCACACCTGTCAGAATATTACCAGACCTGTGTTCATCCTCAGGAATCCTGTGTGTCTGTATCTCACATAGCTGTACACTTCCCAGCATGATGTCCTTTCATAAAACAACAATGGAAAGGAGGCTGGGCACAGTGACATATGCATATAGCCCCAGTTACTCAGAAGGCTGAGCTAGGATGATTCCTTGGTATATGAAGTTCAAGGCACACCTGGGCAGCTTAGGGGGAGACTGCGAACAAGGTATAGGCAGGGTAAGGGAGGGGCTGCTTTTGTTTTGGAAACATTCTAGATGAGAATGTAAACCTGTGTAGGTTCAGAATTATCAACACACAAAATTTAGAAATTAAGGCTGCAAAATGTTTTAAAGCTCACCAAGTTTGTGGGTACCTTTATCTTACTGTGTCACTATGGTTGT
The DNA here is from genome assembly GCA_030556225.1 of Cricetiscus sungorus. Classification (NCBI taxonomy): domain Eukaryota; kingdom Metazoa; phylum Chordata; class Mammalia; order Rodentia; family Cricetidae; genus Cricetiscus; species Cricetiscus sungorus. Next base: position 7,388,557 of record JANBXA010000132.1, read on the forward strand.
GCACAGTGGCGCTAACACTTGAGGAAGTATAGAAGTTAGTCTACAGTTGGTATTTTCATTTTTTACAGAAGGAAATTTGACAGCTTGAATTAATCTTATGCTCTGCATAGTTGGATTCTCTGAGTATTTATCTTCCTACTTATAAGATTGTCTTAATCAGTGGACACCCACGGTATGAAGAGTGAATAGTTAGTAGTTATGGGTATCTTCTCCTTTCTGTCAAAAATTTAAAAATAAAGTCCTATTGTTCTTAATAATACTTTTTTTTTGTATTTTGGAAGTATATACTCAAAGAATCAAGTCCACTGATTATTTACCACTCAGTGTTTTGATCAGAATAACTTTTAAAAATACACCAACTGTACAAAAATAGTCGGTCAATGTTTGCCCACAAGGTAATATTCTATTAAGACATGCATTTGTTAACATGTGCCTTTTTTGCTGTACACAAGACTAGTTGCCTTTCTGAAACCTAGTGTGCTTGTAGGGTAAAGTAAATGCATGTCTTTGTAGAAGAATAAATAAAAAGAGCAACCTGAGTCAATAAGCGGGTTCAATTCATGCCTACAGCCATGGCGGACAGCTCATTTTGTAGATGTGGGTGTTTTGTTTACATTTATAATGCAGCTTTATTTAATGCTGACAGATATAGCTTGTGGCAAATGATAGTCAGAATGTATGAGCAGTCATAATGCTTCTGTCTTCTTATAGTGTGCTGCTGAAAATAAGCAGTTCACCTCTGTTTTTATTGAGGAAAGGATATGAGACAGCTATAGCTTCGTGAGGCTATTTATTGAGTTGTTTTACTAGCTGTGAACATGCCGCTTTATAGCAGTTGTGAAAATGGACTTTGCTAGTGTGTGGGAAAGGAAATAACATTGCAGTATACAGGGTAGTAAAAAATCTCTATAAATAATTTCCAGACTGAGGAATATTCTCATTTAAACAGGCAGAATGGGTTCTGATTTTGACTAGCTATCAGTCCACTCCCAAAATCAGGTAGAATTGGTATTAAAGTTTGGAGGGAGTTTTTGATTGTCCAACATTTAATTGTGTTAGAACTTAAGTATTACCCAGTGCTGTGGCCTGGGCTTATGGACAGTGTTACCTGATTTAGAGGTAAAGTGGACAGCAGGCTCCATGTTGGCATTTCAAGGCCACATCTGTGATTAATAGCAAGTTCTGTTGCAGTGTACAGAGAAATCTGAGTTCATGCTTTTATATGTGTGGCTTAAAGATCAGATGTATAAGGAACACACAACTATATAAAAACTTGAACGTACTTATATTTTGAATCTGAAGATTTATTCATCCTAACTAAGGGAAAGGACCAGCTGAGCAGAGTTTGAACTTTCATTTGCATTCAGTCTTGACAGCTACACTCATTCCACCTGGAGTGTCTACCCCAGGACCACAGGCTTTAATATTAGTTCCTCTTCCTCTGCTGTCTCTGAATGCTCTTTGCTAAACAGTTATTGATTGGCTTCCCTAAAGGTGATGGATACAATACTTTTTATTTTTAAACATAAAAAATTAAAAGGGTACATATTTTATTACTTTTCTAGCTCATTCAAATGTTCATCAAAGGACAGTATGGAGCTACACAAATAATATTTCTGTGTTGCACAAGAATTTAGAGAGCCATGTGATACTCAGCAGGTGTCTCTCCCATGTCTGTGCTCAAGTTCCTGGGGAGCACTGGGTGGGAACATGAAATAGTCCTCCCTGGATGTTGTGCAGCCCAAGCTCAGTTCAGTTTTTAGGTAATGCTTTCCTGGGCACATAACATTTTCTTCTCATGTAAATAAAACCCACACCACTTAGATCTTAATAATTTGGTACTTTACAAAATAAATCAAACTGTTGTGAAGTACTCACTGCTTTCTTGGTGCTTTTATTAAGCATTCCTGTTTCCACTAAATATATTATAGAGATGCTGTAAAAAAATGTTATTTCTTTCTCCACTGGCTGATGAAATGGGTTAATCTCTCAGTAGAGCTATTTCCTTAATTCACCACCTGTTTTCAAATCCCAGGTAACCAACAAGGTAAGTAGAGAGCCCTCAGTATGTGCTTTATATACCTATTTCACACAGAGAAAAAACTTAGAATAAAGAAATTAAGACAAAATTCTTCCTTGGGAAAAAAAATTTTAAAAGAAAGTCATTGCACATTATTGAAAAGTTACCACATTTAAATGATAACTCAGCAGGTATCCTTTCAATGCAAGTTTTCAGCTCAAAGGGCATACCTCTATATAAAGTGTATGTATTCCCTTTTCTAAAAAAGTGCTCATTTTCTCTCTCAAGCATATTGTGATAATGTGGTAAACTTATAATTAGCACAAACTTTACATTTTTAAAATTCAAGAACAATAGAGTTGTATCTGTAAGCCTAAGATGTACTTGGCTGTTATCATTAGACTGTCTCAACTGTGTATAAGTAATCATTTATTGTTTAAGTACAGAAGAGGCTGTAACAAAATGCTGTCGAGAGCCATCACACTCATTAACCTGCAAGCTAATTAGCCTCCTCCTGCCTGATTGCTGACAAGTTCTTCAATCTGAACCCATTGCTGTTGTGTCAGCAGAGAAGCAGAGTGAGGGAGAGGAGGGCTCCATTAGGTGTTTGCGAGCAAAGTCTCTAGATTAAAGCTTGTTTTTTACACTCTCAACAAATGTTAGAGCATTCATATCCTCTGCTATAATTAAATTGGCAACTCTTAATTACTGTAATTAGTATATTAACCGTTTCCTGTTCATCTATAATTGATTTCAAGAAATTACATGTAATTTAATGTGATTTAAAAATTTTAATCATTGTATAAAAAGTTTCAATAATTAAATGTATATTTAGATACTATTGGAGTTTTGAAATAATATGCACATGCACAATAAAATTATTTAAATGCAGAATCTTATCAAACTAAATACATATGGGCTTTAGATTCACTTTTTTTTTTCTTGTACAAACATGACATTCACTCCCCATTAGTTTTTTTTTTTTTTTTTTTTGGGTTAGGCCAACATTTCTTAACTAGGCTGAAAATTACCATTGGAATGATAGAACATTTTGGCAATGCATCTTAAAATATGAATTCATTAGTTCGTGGAAGACTAATTCATTTAGAATAGCATCTTGAGGGCAAATAAAATTCATAAGATTGTTTGTTACATTATCCAATCAAACTTAGACCTTTATTGAAAGTACCAGAAAAGCAGAGTGTTTTGTTTTAACACAGTGTGAACTGATTAAGTCTTTTGTGTGTGTGTGTTCCAGAATTATCACTATTGTATCTTCCTAGGGAAATTTTACTTATGCTTTTGGTTTAACATATTTGAATATATTCAGCAAATTAGTGAAGATCTTAACTATTCTAAAATGACACAGTTACCAGCAAACTGTATTCAACATGTCTTACCATGTAGTTAAATTTATTATACTTGTATTTTATGGAGGGAAGCACTTCTGTGGCAGGCTGTCTGATTTGAGAGTCCTGGGTTGCAGTGCAGAGCAGCAGGGGCTGTGGGTGCTTTCCGCGGTGTGTGTGTGTGTGTGTGTGTGTGTGTGTGTGTGTGTGTGTGTGTGTGTGTGTGTGTTTTGGACATGGCCAGAATTATCAATTTGCATAACATAGCAAAGATCCTGAACTACATGAGTATATGTTTTCTACTGACCAGATTAAACAAGTATTGACTAAAGATATAGCATTTTGGCCTGGAACAATGGCCTAGTGTTTAAGGACACTTGCTCTTCTCCCAGAGGACCTGAGTTCAGTTTTCAGCACTCACAATGAGTGGCTCACAATCACCCATAACACACACATGGCATATACTAATACAGGTACATACCTACACATATATAGTAAAAATAAAAGACTGGTAGCTTTAAATAAAAGAACATTCTAAATGAAATTAAGCTATACATAATTCACTTATTCTTAAAATAATTAAGATGTTAATGTAACATTTTTAACTGTCATTCACTTACATATAGCATTTTGGTTTTTGTTTGTTTGATTTTTTTGTTTTGTTTTGTTTTCGAGACAGTCAAGACAGCTTTTGTGGATATTGCTTTGGAGCCCGTCCTAGAACTTGCTCTGTAGACCAGGTTGGCCTCGAACTCACAGAGATTCACCTCCCCAGTGCTGGAACTAAAGACATGCACCACTAATGCCTGCCTTTTTCCTTTTCTTTTTTAAAGAACTACTCAACACACTAGAAAATACACAATCTCACAGATACAGCCTTTAAATACATGTGCCTATACATAAGAACTCCTGACCTGCTATAAATAAGTCAGCTATATGTAAGTGATGGAACAGCCAGGGAGAGGTTCCTGTGAAGACTTTCCTTCTGTGGCACTATTGTTCCTCAACCAGAAAATGCTCTTGAGAAGGTGTGTGTATACCTCAGGATTCATTCTCTTCAGTTAGGAACATCTGTTCTTACCAATAAGGACATCATCTCACCACATTCCATATTCTTCTTCAGAATGGCCCCATTCTGAAAGAGCAGGAAATTTCCATGGTCTTCTTTGGCATAAAATTCAACTTGGGCTTCAGGGAAGTTGTTTTTAAGGCTTAAATTAGTTTTAAAAGGTTAATTAAGCAAGTTTAAGGGTCTTTTGAATTTTTTTAAAGACATACTTCAGAATAACTGGGCCACTTATAGTTCATAATAATATCTAAAGAGTTGAAACCATATTCTGAACTTGATGGGGGGAGCCTGTAGAACCTTTGGTGCAGCCTTTTGTTTTACAGGTAGAGAAGTTCTTCAGGGGAGGCTGACCTTGTTCAGGGCCACGCCACAGAAGTACTGTATGTGGTCAACAGAAAGGGGCTGGATTGTAGGCTCTGCTTGGCCCGGTGCTGTAAGTGGTGGAATATATTTAAGCCATAATGGTTGATTCTATGATTATCTGTCTTATAGTTAGTCTATCTTGAATATTGTCATAAGTATATAATTTTTAATGAATACAATTTTTTTTTGTTTAAGATTGATGGACAGATGTATATAGCACTTGAAAGATGTATAATAAGAAATAAATTTGTAGCAGAATAGGAGCAGACATCCCAAAATAACTCAGGGAAACTCTTGGACATCAATATGCTTTTCTTCCCCCACATGTTTACAAACTAAAAGAAACATCTGTGGTGTTGAAGTGCTTCTAAAGAAGCCATATTTATTTCCCAACTCCTTATGGCATGGCATTCTTTTATGTCAGAGACCTAATTTTCCCCTTTATTTTGTGCTTCGTGTTGTTTAGGTGACAGGGCATAGATCATTGTCAGGGAATAGGGATGTGAAGATAGATGGGTAGCACACAAACCTCACAGCTTCAAATTGTGCTCGATATCGCCGTTAGTGTCTGCAGCATTCTGCTTTAGTTGATAGAATATAATCCCAGCCCCTGATCTGCACTTCTAACAGTGAAAGAATTTCAACAGCGACTCTTCATTTTACAAAAGACTAGAAAGGAAAGGTACCTTGTCCAAACACTTCACATGAAGATGCTTGAAGCTTGACAAGTGTAATAGTCCTGTATAGAATGCATCTCTGTGTGTATGTATCTAGAAGTAACAGCTATAAGAAGGAAGGGGTTTGCTAACTGTATTGAACTATTAAGGAGTAAAACCCACGAAGAAGTCCTTTTTTGATACTGGCTTTTATTTATAAACTAGAATATTGTTGAATGTTTATAGTAATAGGAGATAACCCAAGGCCAAGTGAATTTTAGATTGAACTTTTGCTTAATGTATTATTCATAGCATTGTATCATCAGTTAAGTGCATCACTGATAATAAACTTAAAATTCACCTTTAGTAGTAGCTCCACCCTAATTTAGGTGACTCAGATAGTGTCCTGATGTGATTTATTTTGCCCCTATATTATAGATAATTTTTAATAATGGAGGGGATGAGATATTTGGTATACTCTCTTCATCTCTCTCCCCCAGCCTTCTTTGTTTGTTTTTTTTTTTTAACACGACTATTTTTGCTGCATGACCTGGTTTTGCATTTTTCTGATTCTCTGTTCATCTAATTAGTGTGTTCTAGAAAGACCTGCACCACTTATTGCGCAGAGATGTAGCCTGTGGGTATTTAATAAGGAGCTTTCAGTGCTACATTTGCATCTTTTGCTTGGGGTCTGAATAGCGAATCACCTTTCAGATCATTAAGAACACTGTTGTATTGTTAAAATTGGGCCGCAGTATTCTAATGACAGTTTAGAACTTCAGGCTTCCTATATAACCCAGGTGACTCCAGTGTAATTGTGTGTAGTGCCAATGACCCTAGGATAAACTGCTGACGGTTTAGTTCATCCACAGCATGGCCTCTGTGGTCAGGTGGCTTTATACCCAAGGAGGCCACACAGAGGTGCCTTGGAAGCATACTAGACCATGCTAGCTACATCCATGCTAGCATTATTTTTAATTTCAGTACTGACCCTCCCAAGAAGACCTGGTACTTCTCAAAAAGAGACACAACTGTATTGGATGTAAGATATATTTTTTAGCAGATAACTAACCATCTTTTCAATATACCTAGAAATCAAAATGCTTAAAAATGGGCTATTGGGCTTACAGATTCTTTTTCCTAACAAGAACAAAATTGTTCTTTTCAAGGAGTAAGTTACAATTTATTCCTTTTCTAACAAGATAAAAAGAAGCCATTAGTATTAGAAGTTTATGAAGCTTTGTAGGTCATTTGGCACTGTTATAGAACTATACAATTTTAAAGCTAGAGGTAAATTTAACATCCTATTTTTGGAAGTGGGTGTTTTCACTTATTTTGTAATCTCCAACTGCAATGACACTTACATACTTCACAGTAATGCCAAGGGAAACAAAGCAAGTTAAAGAGGGAGTGTAGGTCTTATGGTTTTAAATAAATATTTTCCTTGGAGAACATTAGTAGGTTTATTATGACATTTGGCTGTGTATCCTACTTTCTTGAGTAATAGAAAAACTAAACAAATACCGGTATCATTGCTCAACTAGTTTTAAAAGATAGCATGTGAATTGAGTTAAAATTTTAGCAATTATATTTCAGTTTTTTTTTCCCCTCAAATACCTGTTTCTTCAAGGAGTGTGATGTTACCAAAACTTGATTATAATTAGTAAGTTGCTGACAAGTTATGGGTTTTAATATAGTACAGTTCCATAGAGTAGGTGCTTGCAGAGGTGTATTGAATAAAAGCATAAACAGAATATGGGCCTTACACAGTAAATAACCTGTAGCTAGCTGAACCAACTCACCTATTTAGGCTTACTTCCATAAGCTGTGCGGGAAATATTTTTCTCTTTTAAACATATAATTTACTTTTATTTTATATTCATTGGTATTTTTCCTGAATGTATGTGTGCCTGAGGGAGTCAGAAGCTCTGGAACTGGAGTTACAGACAGGTGTGAGCTGCCATGTGGGAGCTGGGAATTGAACCTGGATCCTCTGGAAGAGCAGCCAGTGCTCTTAACCATTGAGACATCTCTCCAGTCCGAGAATATTACTTTAAAAATAACTAGACAGTAATCAGCTCCCCCTGATAGCTTGTTTGCCATGTGTTTATTTTGTTTGCCTCATTCTTTTGTATTTTTTCTTGTCAGTTTCTGCTCAGGAGCTCTACAAATCAACTGTGAAAAGTAGCCTCCTGACCTGGCAGAACCCTTGCTTAAAACCTGACAACCTGCTGTTATCTTTGTCTTCTTTTTAATTGCCTCTCCTTTACATTGTTACAGAAACCCAAATCTCTTTCTTAAAGCAGTTATTTAAATTGTATCTTTCAGAGCTAGCTGGTAATAAAACAGAACCTGTAGTTTTAATAAGTGATGATTTCTTATTTCAGAGAGACCTTTATGCAGAAACTCTTACTGCAAGGACCTGAAAACAGAAAAATAAAAACGGACTGAATGCTTACTTGAAACTGTGCCCAGCATCTAAGTAGTTATGTATATCTAAGGCATTATGCATATCTAAGGCATTATGTGAGGCTTGAGGCTTCCTATGTATGAGAGCAGTGGCCAGTGCTATTCTGCTAAGTAGTTTTGCAGGATTTTCTCTTCCAAGAGGAATTTGTACTCACATTATTGTTTCCTCTGGGATCCTAGACAATGACTCTGTGGTCTGATTCATTAATATTGGTTGTCTTCAGCAGAGACTATCCAGATTTGACCTGCCAAGTATTAAATTTTTAATGTATTACTAGTTCTCTCACAGCGTAAGGATTGTCTTTGTTCTTTGTATTTTTGTACTGTTAAGCTTGAATTAGATACAGTTAATTTGTAGCATCACTATCTATGCCTCATTTAAAACATACACAATACACATATAAAATGTTTATTGGTGAGATATTTCAGTGTGAATAGCTACCTTTTTAATATTTGAAGGCATATATTTCCAAATTTATTTCAAAAAGTGCCAGGGGTGCTATGTGCTATGTACAATAAGTTAATTATTACGCTATTAACATTGATGATGTTGCATGTGTATTAGTTAATGTGTTAATGACGTGTTAATTACTGTACATGTTTGTGAAGACCCTTCAGGCTTGTTCGATGATGCAACATGTCAACTTGAACCAGACCAAGTAATCTGCAAGGCAGACTGTAACTCTTAGAGTAACACTTGTAAACATAAATTACAAATTAAATTATGCTTTTTATTATTCTTTTTCTCCCTGGTAGAATGAATATGTAATCCTCCTGCTATCTGCACCTGTTAGAACCTAATTCTGTCAGACTGTTTTCCCCAAGAGGACTGGAAGAAATTTGTTATGTAGTAACTTATGCTTTGTTTATGCTCTGACATTTAGTCTGTATTTTATATAGAGTCACCTGCTTTGCATTCTAAGATCCTCCTTCTCCTCTTCCTTTTCTTCTGCTTCATCTTCCTCTTTCTCCTCCTTTGTTTCCTCCATTGATGTAAGATGAAAAATCATACTCGTTCCATATGCAGGCAGATGAAAAGTGGCTGTTGCTAGTTGATATTAACCCACATATATTTTTGATTTAATTATGGTCTTTCAATTTTTTTTAATCTTAGAAGATTTGAAAACAAAAGAAACTGATGGCAATTTCAGACTGTAAGCAAAGGCCAGAATTTGCATTCATTTAAGAACATGGGATGATAGGTTTGTTTTCTGTTTCATAAATAGGCGTTGTACTTTGAAATGTGAGCTATCTTGGGCTATGTTATTGTAGCATTCTTAGCTGCCTGCTTCTTCCTTGTCAACATCTTTGGAAAATACACCTGGTAATGTTGATCTTCAAGAGATTTACTTGGAGGCTAACATTAAAATGATAGAATTGTGTCATGTATGCAATTGTATTTTTACAACAACAAAACAACAACAACAAAAAAAACCAAATTTAGTGAGCTCACACATTTACTAAAGATCTGATAGTGAGGACTAGCTATTTTAACTGTTCTAGCCTAACTTCTTTCCCTTTCCTTTCTTCATCCCTTTTCCCCACCTTTCCTTGTTTTACTTCCCCACCCTCCCTAGTTGCCTCAGTTTCGTGATGATTAAAGTGGGCACAACAATAGCATCTACCTTCAGGATGTTAAATAACTAGATGAGTTAATACAGATAGAATATTGTGAGCAGTGCCTAGCATATAGAAAACTCTTTTAAAAAGTTAGTCTGCTTTTATATTGTGCTGAAAATTATTTGGAAGCATTTATTTTCCATTGTTTTAACTCCTGAAGAGCTGACAAGAATTTGAGTTTTTGATTTTCAGTCCTTATAGTTCCAATATCCCACTTCAGGAAAGCACCTTAATTTTAACAATGTTATTGCTCCGGTGTTGTTTCTATCCATCCTCTTGGAATTGCCCTAGTCTTTTTCATTCATCTGAACTTGCATGATTCTATCTATAGCACTGTTCTTACTAGAGATTTGTATTGGTATGGAAGGATACTCTGACTGGGACTTTGGTCTCTCTGGCAAATATTTGTGTATCTCTTGTTTAACAGCCCCGGTGTCCTCTTGTAATACCCATGCAAAGGGGATTCTAATAAATCTTGTGTTCAGTGTCGCACATTGTTTGTTTTAGCTGCCTTCCACTTCATGCTTCTTCCTTTAAGAGCGAGCCATTACAAAAGGTTAGATTCACAGTTAGCAGGCTTTAGCTCTCCCTTTTGAATCAGTGAGGTTGCCGTTTTATTGCTCTCCGACTTACACTTCAGTGATGAGAGTAAACTAGCATCAGATTAAAGGTCAGCAAATCCCATCAAAGAGAGGAATATTAGGGGCAGAGATAGTTGGAGAGGCAGCACACCACTGGGTATTGACAGGGTGATTCCAGGGTATCAGTCAGCAGAATTATAGCTGCCCAGAGAGTCAGTACAGCTTTAATGAGCCTGTGTGAAGAGGAAGAGGGTGGATTTATGTAGTTCCTCATAATTTTCTGTAGAGACTGTTATTGCAGACATTCTGTGGAGTGTTCTGGTCTTTCATTTAATTCAAAGGTCCTGGAGCTTATCCATCCTCTAAATTCTTTTTTTTGTTAGCTCAAATCAAAGTTGACATTTCCATGGTTTACCACCTAAAACATCCAGTTCAAAATCGGGTTTCTTTAGGCAATTTTGAATTCTGTAGAGTCTTAATATAAATCTGTAGACATGGTTATTTCCTCCTCAGAGAAGTGGGTTAGTAATGAAGAGTTGTTCATAACTAGGAAACCAGGGGAGATGTACATTTACACATTGCCCTTTGAGGAACCTAGGAAAGGCGTTGCTTATAATGGATGCTTTATTTAAAGGATCTAAGAGCTCATTCTTCTGAAATCAGCTTTTCTAATTAAGTGCTTGTATGTCTGTGTGCCACAATCTCACCCCTTATGTCCCCAGCACCCTCTGTTTTTTAATTGTTCCAAACTGTATTTAATTGCTTATTTTCGGTTTTATCTTGATTTTGATATGTTAGATAGGAAACATGGCTTATTTCTTAAAAGAGAGGTATTGTTTATATAATTTCAAGAGAAGGAATAGGCTTAAGAAGTCAAATGTTTATATATTAAAAAAAACAAACAAAAATTCCAGACCTTTGTTTTTGCTCTGATGGGGGTCTACCCAAAATCTTCTTACATGCCCAGCAAGTGCTGTGCCACTGAACTACACCCCAGTCTAAAAAAGGACTTTGGATGTCTTTACTTAAAGTGTTAGTATTGGACAGGCTGACAGATAACTTTTTTAAGTTAAACTTTTAAAAAAATTATTGATACCAGAAAATAGTTAAAAAAAACCACTGGAGTGTTTTTATGATTTCACCAAGCCAGCCATTGTTTGTAATTTCTATGTAAGGAATATATAATTTTGACTGTATTTCTAAAAATATGAGTTATTTACATTATTCACAGAGATCTGCTTTGAAGAGGCTTTTAAGCACTTTGTGTTGTCCTTCCATGCTGTCCTTTTGGAAACATGCATGGTCTTTAATGGTGTGGTGGCACCATAAGAAGCCCAAGCATGAGCTCTGACATTTGCTGTTGCCTGAGACTGCAGTTCTTACAGTAGCATGTGAATGTTTAAGCAAGATGCATATAGATGAAGGCTGTATAAAAACACAGAAGCCATTTTCAGTTATTATTTAGATGCTGTGTTTTTATTAAACATCCAGTGTACTTTCAAAATCATATGGCATCTCTAGTAAAGCTCGTGTTTCCTGTAATCATGTTTTGCTTCACAAAGTCTTAACAATAAAACCGAGCCTGTGTCCTTTATAATGTACAAATAAAACTTTATGTGTGCTGTTCTGTTGGAATGTACAGGGAATGCCAATGACCCTCATGTCATATTTATTAGCATTCTTTCTGAGCACCTGTGTATCAAGATAATTTGGCATTTCAAAAATAACAAAGTTGATTTCTTTCCTGAAGGGAAAAAAAGGGAAAGGTATGCATTTGCTGTTAGTAATTAAGTCAAGTGGCTATAATTTATGAATTCACTTTTGCGGTTTTTGGAAAAAGGAATATGGCTGCAGGAAGAAGAATGAATACACAGATAAACATAAGATTAACTATCTGATAGGGCTGGATTCTTACTGCCATGAGGGACATATGAGTGACATGTATTGATCACTTTAAGGTACATAGATATATCTGAGATTTTAAAATTCAACTGGAGTCTAGTATTTTCACTTGAGTAAATTCATAATGGAAAAGGGACCCTTTTTCCCCATTATTAGTTTCAGACTAAACATTTTACTTAATACATGGATATGCATGCTTTTTAATACTACCATTCATTTCATCTGTGAAATAGTTGATTAAAGTTTCCAAAATACTAATGAAGAGGATATGTAACCTTGGCCTCATTTTAACTAATCTGAACAAGAACACTGTGTAGCCAATTCAAACACTTTAATGAGTACATTTGCCGGAAGAGCAGAGGCCTTATTCAGAACAAATCAGCAGCACCATTTACTTTCCCTGTGCTTCTTCACACGGCTGTTCTCAAGGCTTCGTGCTTTCTCAAAGGTGTGAGCAGAGCTCACTCCCAGTGAACAACTCATATGTCTTGTCATCAACATGTATCAGAGTGCCACTCAACTCCTAGAGGTGATGGGGGAGTGAAGCTTAGGCCATAACATTGAGATAGCAAGAAGCAATAAAGCAACATGCTATCAAAGTATGCTGCAGAATAATGGCAACACAATCTATGATGGAGAAACTTAATACAAAAAAATGCTAGAATCTTAAAAGGACAAAGTTGACCATGTAATAAATGCTATCAGAAATTAGATAGTTCTGAAATCTTTGGGGTAGAATTATTTCAGATTATATCCGTATTGTTTATATGTATAATTTGGTGTTTTAGTAATGTTTCATTTTTCTACGTTATACCAAATAATTCATTCTCTGACTGAAATATTCTGATTTTTTGATAAACTTATTTATGGCTATGTGATTTTAAGTGACTGTTATTATTTGTTAAAGTGCCAGTTGTGTGCTCGGTGCTATTTTAGGCAATTTGTATGTTTTATGTCATGTGAACTTCACAATCATTCCCTGAGTTGGTGGAACCCCTGTTCACAAAGAGAGAAGCAAAAGAGTCCCTGTGACCCCAGAGACAATGAATGACAGGCAGGACTGGAATCTGGGCTATTCTGACTCCAAAGCCATAATCTTCTGTGCTGTGGTTTATTTAAGTTATGATTGCAATGTGAATTTTATCATAATTTTTAAATGTTCATTTATTTTTAAATGTATGTATATTTGTGTGTATGTATGTGTGCATGTATATCACATGTGTGCATATGCCTTTAGAGGCTAGAAGAGGGCATCTGATCCTCTGGAGGTGGACTTACAGGAACCTGAGCTTTGAAAGAGCAGCAGGTGCTCTTAACAGCCAAGCCATCTCTCCAGCCCTTCAATGTGACTTTTAAATACAGTGTCATGATCTATTTCTTTAGGTTTTTTTTTTTAAATTATTTAAGAAAAACTGTATTGAAAGTTTTGGGATCTTTGTGGTGTTTTTGGTTTTTTGTTTTGTTTGTTGGGTTTTTTTTGTTTTGTTTTGTTTGTTTTGCCTATATGTATGTCTTTGTACCACATGAGAACCTGTTGGCTAGAACTGGAGTTAAAGATGGTTGTGAGCCAGCTCCTGTGTGCTGGGAATTAAATCCATGTCCTCTGGACCAACAGGTAATACTCTTAATTGCTGAACCATCTTTCCAGCTTTGTATTTGGATTTTTCCCCCTATCGGCATATGACCATGGGTCCTGTGGTAACTTCTTTGGAATTTAGTTTTCTCATCTGTGATGTTAATGGTATCTACCAGGATAAGATTATTTAAAAATCAAGTGAGAGTGCTTGCAGAAGGTACAGGTGTTGTTTGATGTGGTGTGTGTGTGTGTGTGTGTGTGTGTGTGTGTGTGTGTGTGTGTGTGTGTGTTCAATATATATGTGAATTTAAACCTGGAAAACTTTTAGGGTAAGAATGA